>CAUYRH010098545.1:0-11006 GCA_963574655.1 Perodicticus potto
ATGGGAGAAGATTTTTGCAGGTTATACTTCCAACAAAGATCTGATAACTAGAATCCACAGAGAACTCAAACTAATCAATAAGAAAAGAACAAATAACTCCATTTCTATGTGGGCAAGAGACTTGAACAGAAACTTCTCTGAAGAAGACAAGTGCATGGCCTACAAACACATGAAAAAATGCTCATCATCTTTAATCATCAGAGAAATGCAAATCAAAGTCACTTTGAGATATCATCTAACTCCAGTAAGATTAGCCCACATAACAAAATCCTAAAACTACAGATGTTGGGGTGGATGTGCAGAGAAGGGAACACTTCTACACCATTGGTTGGAATGCTAGCTAATATGACCTTTTTTGGAAGGAAGTTTAGAACTACCATTCAATCCTGCAATTCCTCTACTACAGTGGTTCTCAACATTCCTAATTCCGCAAACATTTAATATAGTCCAAAGGAGTCGCAACCCACAGGTGGAGAACTGCTGCTCTACTAGGTATATATCCAGATGATCAAAAATCATTTTACCATAGCTGGGTGTTGTGACAGGCTCATGTAGTCCCAGATACTTAGGAGGCTGAGGCAAGAGTATTCCTTAAGCCCAAGAGTCTAGGTTTCTGTAAGCTGTAATGCCACAGCACTCTACTGAGGGCAACATAGTGATACTTTGTCTCAAAAAAAAAAATCATTTTACCACAAAGACGTTTGCACCAGAATATTTACTGCAGCCCAATTCATAATTGCCAAGACATGGAAACAGTCCATCGACCTATGAATAGATTAACAAATTATGGTATATGTACACCATGGAATACTATACACCATTAAAAAATGGAGACATCACATCTTTTATGTATACCTGGATGGAGCTGGAACATATTCTTCTCAGTTAAGTATCTCAAGAATGGGGGGGAAAGTACCCAATGTACTCAATACTACCATGAAATCAATTTATAATCACCTACACATTCATACAAATGGTAAGACATAACTATAGTCCAGAAAGTAGAAAGGCATAGGAGAGGGGAGTGAGGAGCTGGAAGAAGGGATGGTATTTGGGGGGACCTCACCTACATTGTCCATAATGCAATGGTACATTTCAAAACTATTAAGAAAAGAGTAGAATTATCTTACCACAACAAATAAGTAAGCGAGGTGATAGATGTGTTAATCAGTTTGATGTAAGCATTTCACATTGTATATCAAATCAGTACACTGAACCCAATAAATGCATCATTGTACACGATTATGATTTAATAAAAAAAATTTTTTAAAAGACATGTTTAGAGTGGTGACCATCAGCATCTAGCCATTTTTGATTACAGTAAACTACTGCTTAAGCAATGTTAAACAAAGTGTCCAAATATGAAACTGCAAATGCTGTTACATATTCTTCCCAAAGTACCACCAGTGTAGCCAGTTTTCTTCAGTGTACCACATCCTTTAAGATCCCCCACAGGTAAAGTCAAGAGATGTCTTGTCAGAAGAATGTGCTGGAAACTCAACTGCATGTTTTTGTCCTATCCATTGTCTTGGCAAATTCTCAAGGTAAGCTCTCATATCTTGGTGCATGTAATAATCTTGGGATGAAAATTTTCTATTTTACTGTTTTAGAAATGTATAACTGCTTGTTCTGCTCACTCTTTTCTCACATGTACATTGTTTGGTAGAATTTTGTGGTAAGTGTGTAAACTGTTTCAACACCACAGCAAAATAAGCAGGATTTGTTGCTGTGTGAGGCCTCCTGGACCTTCCGTTGGGCAAATCACACACAGCACAACCTATCTCACTCTTATCACAAATGTGTATAATAGTTAGGTGTCTTGGAGGTTTTGTTGCATACGTATTCCTCCACTGTCATTGTACTTCCACAAAATTCTTGAATTTCAGATACCTCTTCAAAATGCTCTTGTGCTCCTCAAGCAACCATCTTTCCACCATTTTTGTTGACTGTCCTGCCTGATGTATGGTGACACCGCATTCATTTGATTAACACCATCTTTTGAGTGAACATCACACTACACATTGCTACCATAATTCATTCAAAATACTTCTAAAAGTAATACGAGGTCTGATAATTAAGTTTGTGAATATGCTACCTTGTACTTATATTGGCACCACTGTACAAAAATCTCAGTAAGGTTTCATAATGTTGGTATATCATTATCTCGTAGCTGTGTTCATCTTGATGTGTGGCAGTGTCTTGCTGAGTAGTGTTCATTGTTTTTGTATGTTTTTGTGTGCCATTGTGAGAATGCTGGAGCTTGAATTAGAGCAATGAACAAACATTAAATTTCTTGTTAAACTTACCAAGAGTGAAAGTGAAATCAGAGACATGTTATTCCAAGTTTATGGGGATAATGTCATGAAGAGAATGGCAGTGTTCAAATCAGTTAAACATTTTTTTCTGAGAGGAGAGGAAACATCACCATTGAAGAGAGGTCAAGGCAACCAGTAATGAACAGAACTTGTAAAAATTCATCAAATTGTGCATCAAAATCATTGGATAACTATGAGAAGCATAGCACACCAAGTAAATATCAATAGAGAAATAGAAAAATTTTAACTAAAAAGCTTGGCCAAGAACTTATCACTCTTGCATCAACACACATGGCACTCTGAGAGAGTTTTTAGCCAGTAAATAAATAAATATATTGGAACACCATCCCTACTCACCTGATTTGGCCCCCCATGATGTTTTTTTACCCAAAGATAAAGAAAATATTGAAAGGAAGAAATTTGGGTGACATTCAGGACATTAAGGATAACATACAGCTCTGATGGCCATTCCAAAAAAAGAGTTCTAAAATTTCTTTGAGGGGTAGACAGACTTCTGCCATTGGTGCATAGCTTCCTAAGAAGAGCACTTCAAAGGTGACTGTATAAATATGTGAGTATTTGTGTATGTGTCACTCACATGTAATTTCAGTTGTGTACTCACGCTCATGCACACACCCTGCACATAAATATTCACACTCATAACGATAAATGCTCATGATAACACACACTAGTATGAACACACAATCACACTCACCTTTATAAAATCAATCTTCATGGTTATGATATGTGGGTATCCATATAAAATACACACACACACAAAAGAATTGTTATCTCCAGACTTCTGGATACCAGAAAATGAAGACTGTTTTCATTAAACTTACAGTTAGTGTAAGAAACGAGGGTGGTTAAGTGTGGAATGTGTTGCCTCTAACATCTCGGTTGGGCTAAAAATAGTAACAGTGGAGAATGGACAATGGATTTAGATTAAACTGAGTACTGGTCTATTGGAAAATTCAAATAATCAATTTTGCCTCTTAAATTTTATATTTCTTCTTTAATTCCATAAACAACAAGCAGCCCTTACCAAAAATTCAGCTACAATAAATGTACAGAACTCTGATGACAATTTAATGCAGTTGAACTGAGAAAGTACCACTGGCTTTGGGGATGATTAAAACAGCAGAATGTGCTTGTTAAGTCATGTGATCCTGATGTATTTATTTGTGATAAACACATTTATAGCAACCTCTTTCTTATAGAAAAATTGTGTTTAGATTTCAACTACTTTAGGTCAATACTCACAAAGTCTACTTAATTAAAAAGTGTTCATATCATACCCAAATTAATTTAAATTTAGTTATAAAAATAAATCCAATGACAAAGCGTCCAATGATTTCTTTTTGGATTTTGGGAGGGTTTTTTTGCTGTTGTTTGTTTGTTTGTTTGGCAGAAATTTGTTCTGTCACCCAGACTAGAGTGCCGTGATGTCATTTATAGCTCATAGCAACCTCAAACTCCTGGGATTAAGTGATCCTACTGCCTCAACCTCCTGGGTAGCTGGAACTACACTCATGTGCTCCTATGCCTGGCTAAGTTTTCTATATTTTTAAGACACAGGGTCTTGTTCTTGCTCAAATTGATCTTGAACCTCTAAACTCAAACCTGCCTCAACCCCCAGAGCACTAAGATTATAGGTGTGAGCAACCATACTCAGCCTCCAATGATTTCTAATGTAAACTATGTCATACTCTTTCTTTTACTCTATCTCATCATGAATACTTCACAAGGCAATTTCTTTCTTTAAACTTTCTATCACTATAGGTCAATAATAGTAAAGTGTATTTAACTAAAAAATGTCTGTATCATATCCAAATTAATTTAGTTATAAAGATGAGTCCAATAATTTCTAGTGTAAACTATATCATATTATTCCTTTTATTCTTTTTTTTTTTTTTTTTTGAGACAGAGCCTCAAGCTGTCACCCTGGATAGAGTGCTGTGGCATCACAGCACACAGCAACCTCTAATTCCTGGGCTCAAGCGAGTCTCCTGCCTCTGCCTCCCAAGTGAAGTGGCTGGGACTACAGGCGCCCGCCACAACGCCCGGCCATTTTTTGGTTGCAGCCGTCATTGTTGTTTGGTGGGCCCGGGCTGGATTCAAACCCATCAGCTCAGGTATACGTGGCTGGCGCCTCAACCCGTTGAGCCACAGGCACCGAGCCTATTCCTTTTATTCTTATATCATTATTAATGTTTTGCAAGGATTTTGTCTTGTTCCACTTACCTGCTGAGTCATTAAATAATGATATAGTGGAGAAATCCGAAAACGAAGAATTAACTTGATTTTGAGTGCAATAACTCGAGGAAGCCTGGAATACACTGAGATACATGTGCATTGTTGCCAGTCCCTCATGAATCAAACATACTTCTTTCATATGAGACCCTGTCTTTTGTAAAGATCGTGAAAAAGTAAGATCCTCTCCAAAACGCTTCAACAATCTCCTTGGAGATTGGTTGGTAATTAGTAACTGGGACAAAAGTTTTGTTTGTTAGTTTTTGTTTTGTTTTGTTTTGTTTTTTGAGACAGAGCCTCAAGCTATCACCCTGGATAGAGTGCCGTGGCATCACAGCTCACAGTAACCTCCAACTCCTGGGCTCAAGCGAGTCTTCTGCCTCTGCCTCTCAAGTAGCTGGAACTACAGGCGCCCGCCACAACACCCGGCCATTTTTTGGTTGCAGCCGTCATTGTTTGGCAGGCCCGGGCTGGATTCGAACCCGCCAGGTCAGGTGTATGGGGCTGGCAACTTAGCCACTTGAGCCACAGGCGCCGAGCCAAAGTTTTGTGTTTTTTTTTCAAATTCGGAAAATTTCATTTCATTTGATTTGTTTAAGTAAATTTATTTCAGGTTACTGTGAGGGTAAAAACAACCACATCAAAATATTTGATTTTCAAAGATTTTTTTTTTCAATTTCAGATTAAGATGAGGGTACAAACAATGTTTGCATTTGTTAGGTAAAGTCCCTGTTGTAATTGTGTCCCACACCCCAGAGATGTACCACATACCCTTATATTGTTCCCATAGATTGAAGGACACCAATTCCCCTTCCACCTGCCCTCTCCCCCCAACTTGAATTAAGTTTTTCTCTTGTGCGGACATGTATTTGTTCATCTACTGGCTTCATATTAGTATTGAGTGCATTGAATACTTGCGTTTCCATTCTGGTGATACTTTACTAAGAAGAATGTGTTTCAACTCCATCCAGGTTAATATAAAAGTTGTAAAGTCTTCATCTTTTTATGGCTGCATAGTATTCCATGGCATCTTGTACTATGGTTTATTAATCCATTCATGAATTGATGGGCACTTAGGTTCTTTCTACATCTTGGCTATTGTAAAGTGATCTGTGATAAACAATTTAGTGCAAATGTTCTTACGAGAAAATGATGTTTTTTCTTCTGTGTAGATGCCTAGTAATGGGATTGCAAGATTAAACGGAAGGTCTATTTTGAGTTCTTTGAGAATTTTCCATACTTCTTTCCAAAGAGGCCATATTAATTTGCAGTTCCACCAACAGTGTAAAAGTGTTCCCTTCTCGCCACATCTATACCAGCACCTGCAGCTTTGGAACTTTGTGATGTGGGGGATTCTCACTGGAGTTAGGTGATATCTCACAGTGTTTTTGATTTGCATTTCTCTGATGATTAGGGAAGATAAACATTTTTTCACATGTTTGTTGGCCATTCATCTGGGACAAAGTTTTTAAGTAATGGTCTCAGCACCTGAAGTTTACACTGTCATTGCCACAACAGGTGAAATGACAATTACAGTTCTGAGGGGAGATGAAGTCACAGAATCATACTACCTCCCTCCCTCATGTACTTGATGTGTGACCTTTACACTGAGTCAACCATCCTATTAATTGCAAGGAAGCCAAAGAGTACTGTACTTCCATCTGAGAGGCAGAGTCTCTAAAGAAAAAACACTTAGTGCTCATGCCTGAAAAGTGATTCTTCTTGGGTAGAAACAGAACCAATGGCAAATCTAGAGAGGAAGGAGCAATAATTCAATGGTGAGCTGTGTTAGTAAATATAGAACCAAGGGTCCTACACTCTACATGAATCCCTGATGGCTCCTAATATAATTCAAGGAAATCCTCTTTGAGGAAGACTGTTGGAAAAATAATTCCAGTGATAATGAAATCTGATTTTTTAGGCTGTTTAAGAATTACAGTAATGAAATTAATCTCTTATTCATGTTAACTTACATGAAGGATAGACTAAATTTACAGTATTATTAGAAGTATGCTTGTAAATGCAGAATAGTTTGAAATTATAAGAATTACATCATCCTGTTCAGAAACCTGTATCTTGTTTCTGGAGTTGAAAGTTTCCTCTTATTCTAATTCTTCATATATGATGCACTTAATGAGATAGGAATTAAGTCTCTGTTGAAAATACCTCTGCTTTGGTAATTATGGCAAGAACACTTTCTCTCTGAAGTTAGGGAAGCAGCATTTAAGGAAAAGTTAACATTATAACATTATAATTATAATTATAATTAAGG
Source organism: Perodicticus potto (assembly GCA_963574655.1). Taxonomy (NCBI): domain Eukaryota; kingdom Metazoa; phylum Chordata; class Mammalia; order Primates; family Lorisidae; genus Perodicticus; species Perodicticus potto. The sequence continues at coordinate 6,841 of CAUYRH010098545.1, forward strand.
GTTTCAGACAAGAGTTGCCCAAATCAAATATAACTTGTGTTATTTTCTCCAGTTTAAAAACATGAGTTGTGAAATATATTGAAATTTGAGACACATGTAAGATGGACTCTGGAGCACATAAAATCTTGTGCATTGTATAAATTAAAATTATAGGAAAATGAGTAGTCAGCTTGAATCTGATATTATATTTCACAACTCATGTTTCACAGCTTATAGTTTCAGTTAACTCACTCACTAAGACACTAATGAACAAATGATCAGAAATTAGTAATAATTTATCTGCCCTACACAGCTTTATTACACATATATCATATGCATCATATGTAATATTTTCCAATGATTACCTTGCTATTATATTTTTCCTCCTGGCATGAGAGTAAATGAGTCTTCCTGCAGCTACACTAATACTGAGTCAATCTTGCATTCATTAAATCTTACTTCTATGTAGGGCAGTTTACTTCAGGATTTTACTGTAAAAAGTGCATGTATATTTTATTAGTATTTCTAAAGCTTCATTCATACTTGATATTGAGCTACCCAAAAAAATCTCTATGTATGCTAGAAAATTTTCTTGTCTTTCCCTAAGAGGGTGTCATATACAAATAGGAAATAATAATACGAATTATTATTTTTCTAGGCAATCATTTGAAAAATTTGAGTGGTTTTCTTTGAGTGTCATAAGTTCTGCTAATACAAAGGTAGACATAGGGCAGCGGTGGCGGGAACCGGGCTGCTGCTCCTCCCAGCATCCCTGGAGGCCGCTTCTGTCCCCTCTTGGCCGAGGGGAGGGGACTGCAGCCGCAGCCTCAGCAGTTTGAATTTCAGTTTCTCCAGGTGTAGGAGCCTCGCGCACCGAGGAGGGGCCGAAGAAGCCACCACCGATGCCTCACACAACGGAGCGCCTCCGCTCGCTGGCCTGCAGCTCGCCGCCGCCCCTCACTCTGTCAGGAGCCACGAGGAGAGGCCGAGACCGCTGCCGCAGGCTGGGGTGACCCCCCGGTACCCGGAGGACGGAGCCGGCTTTCCCCTCCCCCAGAGCGGTTTGACTCCAGAGACGGTCTAATTGTCTCCGGGGCTGAGCTCCGGCTAGAGCCGGGGAGAGTGGCCCTCCTGCCCGCAGACCATCAGCAGCCCTGGCCGGCGGCTCCCGGCTGATTTAGTAATCTCCAGCCCCGGACGCGCCACTCCTTCCCCGTCTTCTCTCAGGGGGAGAGCCCAGAGCCGGCACCGGCCCGAGGAGCCGGAGCTGCGGCAGCACAACTCTCACGCCGCCGCCGCCTCCCCTGCACCCTCCGGCTCCCGCCCCCAGCCAAGGCCTGCTGAGCACGGCGGCCGGAGACCTAGCGTCTACCGGCAGCGCGGCCCTGAGGTCGCGCTTTCGCCGCCACCGAGGGGATTGAATTGAGGCGCCGCGGCCGCGGGAGGTGAAAAGAAAGGAGCCGCCGCGGAACTGAGACAGGAACAGAGCCGAAGAGACCCACGCTGAAGGAAACCTGGGGAAGGATGTCGCACCCAGCCGCAGGCATCAGGCTCAGCCCGTAACTCTTACAGCAGGGAGCCTCAGACCCCAGCGCGGACTCTGACTTTGTCTTTGGGGTCCCGTGCTCTGCCATCCCCAGTTTCCGGCAAGATCCCAGACGGGCCGGCGTGCCTCTCTGATCTCTACCCTTAACCATGTCCAAGATGCCAGCTAAGAAGAAGAGTTGCCTCCAGATCACCAGTGTCACGACGGCCACTAGCATCACTGAGGACACCGAAAATTCGGACGACCAGGACTAGTCACATAGAGGACGTCTCTTCAGAGATTTTCAACGTCTCTCGGGCCTCGGATCGTGGCTCTGAACAGGTCTGTGAGCGCAGCTCCTCCAAAGAGATGTTCAACAATGTTGGGAATACATAGACTCCCAGGACCGCGTCCCCAAACCTCCTCCTGGACCGGCAGCTGGCTCCGCTGCAGCTCCCCACCTCCTCAACCGAGCAGGAGCTGTTTCAGCCCGGAGGAGCGTGCCTGGGGGCGCTAGCCAAATACCCTGGCTGAAGCTGCCTCCTCGCCCCCGCCTCCGGAACACAGTGGGGGTGTGTGCTCTACATCAGGGACTGAAGCCTGGGACTCAGCCTGCCACCACTTTGTAGTTCGTTTTCGCGTTATCAAGCTCGACCATAGGTGTGAGAAGCCCTATCAACCAAGCCGATGGACGTGTATGGAATACTATGAGCGGGATTCAGACAGCAGCGTCCTGACCCGGTCTAGGGGTTGCATTAGACACAGCAATACTTTTTTTTTTTTAGGTGATATGTTTTTAATCCCCTTTCATTTGAGTGATCTTATGTAAAAAATAAATCAATAACTTAAAAGTTCTAGTCTCCAAAGGACATTTTCAAACATGCACATGGAAATGGTTACAGACAGTAAGATTTTTTAAGAAATATCTTCCGTGTCCAAATCCTCTTGTAATTCCTGCACCATTTTCCCTTCCAACTTCTTTCCTTCGTCTGCAAGAGAAGCTCGGATAAGGTGGATATTCAGCTTGACTTCCTTGATGTGCTGGACTTTCTGTAGCTCTTTATTTTTCTGAGGGCTTGGGGGGGTTGTTTGTTTGTTTTTTGTTTTGTTGTTTTGTTTTGTTTTGTTTTTTTGCAGTTTGAACCCGCCACCTCCAGCATATGGGGCCGGCGCCCTACTCCTTTGAGCCACAGGTGCCACCCCTATTTTTCTGTTTTTATTTTCAGTCTGTTCATTATAAATTTAGTTTGGCATTTCTGTTTGATCTCTTCATCTCTCTCCATTGCATCAATAGTTTTATCCACAGCTCTCTCTGGTACTTAACAGGTTCATTTCTACGTGTTTCAAATTCAAAGGAATTATCCACGATAAGCTCTTTACCAGCTGCTTTTCAGAATGCTTCAGTCCACCTAACCTTGCCAAGATTGCGCATCTTCTTAAAGTTTTTATGATATTTGGATTTACAAAATATGAACAACTTGCAATAACTGTGGGCAAACATGATGCCGTGGCCAAGGTACATTAGCCTCGAATACAAATAACACTTCTCAATACACATGTTGAACTCGCGTGGGTCCCCACTGACCAAACGCTAAGTTTGAGAAGACGTGACGTATCCCATCCCTGGAAGTCACAGCAATACTGCAGAGAGGGAGAGAGGCCTGGGCGTCACCTGAGGGTCAGGTGGTTGGTGATAGTGGTGACTTCCATACAGGGGGAGCACGACTGGGAAATCTGACAACTCCTTGACTGCTGTGTCACAGCTCCCCGCATTGGAGAAAATGAGCCAGTGCACTCTGGCCCAGAGGCAGAGTTTCAACGATTTGGTGAAAAGCCATTGATGTATACAGTAAAAGAAGAAATGGAACTTTTAAAGGAGCAGAAGAATTAGTTGAAAGAAACTCTTTACTTGAACGAGAAAATACACTGTTAAAATCAATTTTCCTAACTCCCAGCCCAACAGGCCAATCCTGGTATCACTTCTCAACCGCAAGCAGTGATAGCACAACCTCCCCAGCCAACGCAATTTCCTCCACTAGCAGCCGAATGCCTCCTCAGCATAAAGCTTTCCTAAGAAAAAAACTGAAAGCAATCTATCCTTGTGGGCCGCTGCTGTTCTTTCCACTTTCTACAAAAGGAAGTAGCCATGCTTTGGTTGCGTGTTTGGCCTTTTCAGTATTAAACAATCATTCTACGAGAGCTTTTCCTCTCTGAGGTGTCATGCAGCACTGTTGATGTCCAGTTCTATGCCATCAGAACTGAGACTAACAGACAGTTTACTAAAACAAAATCTGCATTATACCTGGTACACATAAGTGGGATCTTTAAGAGTTTTGGTGGCTCTTTCACATGTCCTATTACCCATGGATTTACCCTGAGCCTTTCTATCACATTATAAATAATGGTTAATCTAAAGAGCCACTTATCTTTTAATGACAATAACATTTGCCAACACAAATTTTCTTTTTCTTTTTTTAATTATTTTTTATTGAGTCATAACTGTGTATAATAATTCAGTCTTGGAGTACAGTGTGCAGGCTTCCCATACAATCGGAGATATTTTTATCAACCTGATTAATGTAACATTCATGATATTTTCTCATTTACTATGTGAAAACAATTTTGATCCGTATTTAGAAGATTTCTCCTGACCCTTCACATA
>CAUYRH010098547.1:0-37303 GCA_963574655.1 Perodicticus potto
GTTGCTCAGTCAATGAATGCAACCATTTCTGCATGCCCCACTATCAAAAGAATGTTTAAACTATGTAAAGCTATTGGCACTGGCCATGTAGGCTATGTTAAATAGTTCAATGAAAATATTTCAGATTGTATATAAAGTCAGCACATTGTGCCCCATGATTGCACCAATGTACACAATTATGATTTAATAAAAATTTAAAAAAAAAGATTAACAAAAAAAGCTATTGGCACTGTGAGAGGAATGGCATGGTCATGGCAGCTAACGTTTGGATAGATCTTTGGGGCTTTGGGGGTAGAGTGCAGGGTTTGAAGAGTCTGTTCTTGGCTTACTAACTTGTTCCAGACCATCACCAGAGCAGCTTGGGGCTCACCTTCCACCTGTTGGTAGGCTCCTTGTACTTTGCCTGGTGTTACTGCTGTGACCACCAGTGGTCGCCATGCTCCCCTTACCCATGTTTCCTTGATGTTGGGATATTCAAAACTAATAGTGCTGATTGGCTGAACTCCGAAGTTATATACTAGTCCAACTGGGGGCTCACCTTAGACAGAAATGATAGGTCACTTTGCAGGCCAGCACTTCTGGTTCTTCTGGTTACAGCCTGTGTTTGGCAGAGGCCTACTCCAGGAGGCTGTAAGTTATTTGGCATCAGAGTTTCTTTATTATCATTTGAGGCAGAAGCATGGGCTGTCGTGTGTTTCACATGAACTTGCATGGAGGAAGGTGTTAGCTCTCCACAAAACAGGAATCGTCAATTTAACCAATTACTACAAAGGCACATAGTAATTGATTAAAATGGAAGGCTTGCCTACATTCTAATTCAGGAGTACCTGCCTCAGCCACGGATATTTTAGTTGGCACTAATGCCCTATTAACCATAAGCACCTAAATCCAGCCATATGATTTAAAACCTGTGTACAGCAGAACCCTTCTTATCACCCACATTGGAAAAAACTGACCAATGAGGTATTTCAGATTCTGCTACCCTTAATTGAAATGTTACTTGTGCCAATTACATACTGACACATAGGTCCAATTACAAGAGTAATTGTGGATGGATACTAGCATCATCTTTGCAAACCATGTACCCACAAAATCTTTAACTTTAAAGACATTTGCAAATCAGGCTCTCAGGGCTCATTACTGCATTCAAATTCTACAAATGACCCAGCTTTATTATAATAGCATAGAGCTATTGACCCACAAACAACCCACATGAGTATCCATGTAGGACAGATACCCTAGTATCACACTGACCTAGCCCAAGACTCTGCATTGAAGATGACTTCCCCCTGTCTCTCAACCAAATTCAAGGAGTGTCAACTACACCAGAACTTGGAATGCCTCACCACCCACAGGAGACCTTAGACTCTTGGTTTTCTAGTAACTAATTATACAGCTGAGTCCTGCTTTAAAAGGTGGAATCCACCAAACTGGAGTGACTTTTCCAATACGGCCATTTGCTCATCCCACCTCACAACCCTGCTCTCTGATACCTGTAAAATTCTAAGGTCTGCCCCCTATGGTTGTAATTCAACCCTGTATCATGTTAATCCCCTATAGAACCAAGTTCAAACTCTCCATACGCTTCCAAGATTCAAGTTCCTGCTAAAACATGAACTACCCACTTCTGCCTAATGGTAACCTTTCCAAAGTATATAGTACCCACACTGTGGGTCATAGCAGAAGGATTAAGCTCCCCTCCTGGCACTCAAATCATTCATTCTCTTCCATCCTCTTCCCATGCTCTTTCCAATTGTCACCCACACCCTCCTCAGTCTGTCCCATCATCACAGCATCTACCACTCTTATCCTCCAAAGGACTAGATAGGAAGTAAAGTGCAAAATACACATGCATTTGACTCAGGTAACTTCTTCTCCATTGACTATCCGTAACTGCTGGATTTCCCATCAGCCTGCTTCCACATATCCCATCCCACAAATTTATCTAACTGACATCTGCCCCAGAGTTGAAAAATCTTGGGAAATTAAAACCTCTTCCAAACTGCCACTTCTCCTGTATCCAGAATGACCTTCTATGGCAGTGGTGACTACAGTCATGCTTCCTTAATACCCACCATAGACGGGGTGCTTGGTGGACAACTCCATACTCTTACCACATGCCCAAAAAAAGCCACTGTCTTCCTCCAGTTTGCCATTCTTTAGTAACTCCCCTCTATCTAATCAAGGTACAATTTTCCTATCTTAAGATAATTCCACAAAATTATATTGTGGCCCAACAAAGAAGGATGCTTTGCCCCTCCATAACCTGCAAATTGAAAACCACATTGATACATTCTAGCCTTTCTCAACTTTCCCATTTGTGTAGATGTAAATATTCTTCCCCCACTCCCCGCAAACATCAGTGATGCATCACATCACACCTATGACATTGGGACTCACCACTACTCTGGGACTTAACTCAATGGCCACAAGGACAGTTGCCATAATCCAACAATCAAAAGATCATTGGCACTAACCTACAAATGTCCCAAACTCTGGGATATCATATTTCTAGTCCTGCTTAATATAGTCCAAGGAACTCTGGCAAAAATTATTTTTGACAATAAATTTGTCTGTGATTGTATGTTAGCTAGCAATGCTTCTTGTTGTATGTGGGTTAACAACACCAATCAGGTGGCCACTCTACAGAAAGCCTGGACACAAAACAAATCATCATCACAAAAAATGTACCTCCCATCTTTTACACACTCTGTAATTCAATCAAAATATAAGCCAGTAAACTGACTTATTCTCCTGGCTAACACCAAACAGACAGGGAGATTGGCTGCAAGTCTGAATACAGGGACTTTCCATGTTTCTACTTGGTTTCTTCCTTCTTACTATTGTGATAAAATATTTCCACACTGTTTAGGGCTGCTTATGCCCTATTCTCTAGAAGTCTCTTCTACTTTTCAGGTCACTTAAATACCCAAATAATTTAGCACAAAACTGATCTCAAAACATCAAAGTAATCAATTATTAGATATATTTCAGATATGGGTTTTTTTCTTTTTAGTTTATTGTGCAGTCTTCATCCAATTTGACATCCTGGATAGAGGATAGTCAGTTACCTTTTGTGAGCAGCTGATTAAATTCACACTCTAACCACTTCCCTTATCAGGCTTTCATACTCTGGGGCCTCAAGACCTAATCACCACGGGGCCAGGCAACAGACAACTAGGGAGAGCCCACATGCCTCAGAACTCACCAAAATTATTCAATCATTCAAAATTATGCAACCTAGCTAGCCCCACCCTTCTTGCCATACATAAGCTGTCCCTTACAGCTCCAGCTTGCTGGGACCCAGTCCTCAGGTGCAACCCCTTACGTGGCCCTGCCTGGTAGCCTTCTCTCATTTGGAGCTGTAAGTAGCAAAGAGTTATGCCTTTCATGTAGCCAAGTGTCTCACTGTTTTGTCCTGCCACCAAAAGAATCTTTAACTCTACAATTTGGAATGCTTGCATCAGACTGGTTAATAGAGTTATTACTAATCTTTCTGCAGAAACCATTCTTTTTGGAATACATGAATATAAAAAAATTTTTTAAAGAATCTTTAAATCTTATAAAATGTATAAGATTTTATCTTAATTACTTAATAAAATTTTTAAAACTAGATTTAAAGCTTTTGACAATTTGATCTTTATAAATCTGGAAATTTGAAAGGAAAAATATGAATTGTTTCCTATACTTATTCCTTGATTAACATTCAATTTGATATTGAATCCCCTAAACAATCAATGATAGGCTTGGTTAATTAAGTTTCTTTAAATATTTTAAATTTATATCAACCACAAATTTAGTTTATCTGAGTCTCTCAAATATTTCAAATGCCTGATATGTTAGTCTTTTACACATTTAATGAGTTTAGAAAAAAATGGGAAAGGGGTTTTCTAATAATTAAAGCAACTCTGGTAACTGTCATAAATCAAATGTATGCTTTAGTAAATGATATTCTCTTAAACATTCAAACACTGTGTACAGACAAGAAAATTCTGCTTGGACATTAAAATTCTCCTTTAAAAATTAAAATTATATGGCTCATGTATCTAATTTTCTAATATGTCAGGTTCCGTTACATGTTTCAAGCATCCTAAAAAACAACCTTTCATAGATTATTACAGTGACTAAATAATTAAAAATTTAAACTCAATACAAACATGTTTATACTGTGGGTTCAATTAACTTCAACCTTTCAAAAGTTATTTCTCTCTTCTCCCAGTATTGGCTACAAAGCCTTTTACTCAAAGGAAAGACACTTACGATTTCATTGGGCTGAGGCTTCTATTTCAGAGATCAGTGCCAACATTGAAGTGTCAGTTAAAGAACTTGAGAGAGCACCAAGGACCACGTTAGATGCTCCACATGTCCAAGGTGCTTCCACAAGGGCCAGAGGTCAACATGCTGAGCATCTCCCTGAGGTGACAGAGCTTTATACCATTTCATGCAACCTGGTGTATAATGTGTACCTCTACCCAATTTTTAAATTTACTTTTTCACAACTTTTATTGTCTAATTTGATAGTTGAAATTCCTCTTAACATTCTTCACTACTTGACTGAATTAAACCAATCTCTTTATAGCCCGATTGGAATTTGCTTGGTTGTTTTATGTTTCATATCTGCTTCAACAGTAATAATCCTATTATCATTTTATTGCATATTCCCCACTTGATTAAACACTATCTACCAGATACTATAATTTAGAATGTCACCTACATTTGCCTCAGGCTCATGATCTATATAGCTCAGCTACCTCCACCATTCTAGTTTTGAAAATTGTACTGGGATGTGCCAGGATACAGTCATTTTGCCTGAGTCTCCATGGTACTCAGTTACTGTCTGTGGTTCATCCGTCTTATCTGAATATTCCCTCAGTGCTCTGGGGTTTATTCCTGTCAAAGAGACATAATCTCATTTAGAGCGCCTAGATCCTCCACTGGCATGTTTTTAGCTATTTTATTCTTTGCTTCTATCGTGACAACATTTGTTCTGATATTTCCACTTGTTCTATTTGTTCTAATCATTATTCTTTCCTTAAAAAAAGAAGAAAACAAATATTTTATGGCACCATTCTGTCATGTAGGGCAGGCAGGTGGGACATGGCATTAGATGTGCCAGTAGGGCCAAGCTGGCACAGTTAATTTTCTGAAGGTGCTAACAAAAGACGTGAGAAAAAATAGCACAGTCCTCAGATGGACCAGCACAAGATAGGTAAGTTCTTTGCCCCAGAGCCTCATTGGCCCAGGATGTTTTATATGTCCTTACTGTCTAGTTAGTTTCTCTTATTGCCCTTACTTCAATGCTTTATAATTATCTCTCACAGTAGCGAGAAGCAAAAATGTCAGGGTCAGGCAGACTGAGGCAGAGGTGGATTATTGTAAAAATAATAATGTTTAAGCTCCAGAACCCATCCACTTGTTATGTCCACTTCCAAGATCCCAGTAGGGCATTAGAAGTGTGTTTACGTAGTCATATATTTATATAAAATTTATTAATCCACAATCAGTCAGCCATTGTCATCTCACTCTGACTTCTTAGCATCTTATTTCTTGTTGGAGAGGCTGCAGGCATATTTGAGATTCAGATGAGAAAAATTTTAGTTTGGCTTTAATATTTATGTGGTTTACAATCATTTCTGTATATTGGTCATTTATTGCTAGCCATCCTGGGTAACACCCACTATGCCAAAACAAATATGCAGGGCATGAAGTCATAATAAAAAGTGTGCCAATGGCTTCTTTGACCAAAAATTTGTAGATTGTTGAAGAGAAACATTGTGAAATATATAGAGACAGAGCTAATCAATTTAAAACAATTTCAATCACTAGTTGTATAAAATGGTAGACATAGGATTTGGTTCTAGAATTTGACTAGATCATATTCTAGTCAAGACAGATCTCTCCTCTCAGGAATATATATGATAATGTCTTACATATGAATAAAACCACAACACACTTTAAAAATTTTTCTTAATGGAAAAAGTACAAAATTTAAAGAATCCTGTGTTTTAGGGATTCTTAAATCCTCATTGATTAATGAGTACAGAGTTTCAATTGGAGAAGATAAGAAAGTTTTGAGGCACGAAACTATAGAAGTACTTTAAATGTGTGTGATGTTTTATGCATTCCAATATAATGAAAAAACACAAATTGTAACTACTAGGAGACAGAAGTATCTTTCTATACTATCTATAGAAAATGATATAAAATTTTTGTTGTAAAAAGAGGTAATCATGGATTATTGAAAAATTAAGTATAGATAAAAGATATTAGAGAATTGTGTTACACAGTTATTTAAGATAAAATATTGCATTATTTTTCTGATTCTGTGATATTCCTGGTATTTAACTCTTAAAAATGTTTATTTTTTATTTTATTTTTCAAAATTATTTATTTTCTTGTCTTAAGTAAATATTCTCCTTAGCCAATAATCTTTATTATTAATTTAGTATTCTTTCTTGTGGTAAATTAAAATTTACCACTTTAAATATTTTTAGGTACACAGTTCTGTGGCTTTAAGTACATTGATGTTGTTGTGAAACTATCGCTACTACTCATCTGTGAAACTTTCTCATCTTCTCCAACTGAAACTCTGTACTCATTAATCAATAACTCACTTCTCCCTCCTCCAGCCTCTGGCAATCACTACTCTACTTTCTGTCTCTATGAATTTGACTTGTACGTACTTCATATTGGTGGAATCGCACAGAATTGGTCCTTTTGTATCTGGCTTAGTACACTTAACATACTGTCTCCAAGGATCCTCATGGGGTGACACACATCATTCCTTTGGGAGGTTGAAATCCTATCTATTATATGTATGGTTATCTCCACTCTTTATCTTCAGGGGTACATTTCAAGACATCCCCCAGGAGGATGCCTGAAACCACAGAATGTATGGAATCCTATCTGTGCTACAGTTTTTCCTGCACATACAAACTATGATAAAGTTCTATTTATAATTAGGCACAGTAAGAGATCAACAACACTAATTAATAATAAAATAGAACAATTGAAACCATACACCATGGTAACTCGTGAGAGCCTGGTCTCTCACATTCTTTCAGAATATCTCATTGCATAGGTGCTGTGCTCATGCTGCTGCGTATTATGATGTCAGATGACCAAACGCCTTGGTGATAAGATGAAGCAAGGCTGATGGTGCAGGTTCTATGACAGAGCTTTGGGCTCCTGCTGCCCTTCTGTATTCCTGAATCTTGTACAGGTAGTGAACAGCTGGATGTCACTCGTTTCAGGGGATCCCTTGCTGAACTCTTCCTATAGCCTCAGTGCTGCCTCCCAACACACTGCCATCTATGGGAGCACGTTTTCTGTTTATGTCTTCCATCCACAAGTTTAAGAACTTACCATGAACTATGGTCATCGCTTTTGCAGTCTGAGGTGCAACAGCAAAACTAGCCTGAATTTCTTTTTCCTTTTTTCATGATTTCATCACGAAGATTTGTTCTTATTGTCAACGTCAGCAAGCTCACCATAGGATTTCTTCCCCTTTCCTTATAAAGGTAAGAACTTTTCTCCTTTTTGCTTAAAGGAAGCATCTTATGACGTCTCTTTGGTATATGCAAATTGCCAGCATCGCTGCTCTTGCACTTGGAGGCCATTACGAAGTAAAATAAGCATGAGTCGCACACGCACTGTGCCACCATGGCAGTGTAGTAAAAACCAAGCCAGCTGCTAAAAGGCTAACAGGTGGGGAGCACGGAAAGCAGGGGTGCACTGAACAAAGGGAGGACTCGCGTCCCTGGTGGGACCAGGCGGGACAGCATGAGATGTCATTGCTATTTAAAACTCATAAATTGTTTATTTCTAGAATTTTTCATTTATTATTTTTGGACCAAGGTTGACCTCAGATGACTGAAACCAGGGAGAGTGACTGAAACCAGGGAGAGTGAAACCAGGGAGAGTGAAACCGCACCTGATGAATTTACAGCACCACGTAGAGTTTTCTCATTCCTCCAATAGTAACCGTGTGGCTCAACCCTACCTTTTGACTACTGTAAATTATGCTGTTAAGGACATGAATGCACAAATACCTATTCATGTCCCTGCTCTCGCTTCTTTTAGGAGTATACCCAGAAGTGGAATTGCTGGATCATGTGGTAGTTCTGTGTTTAATTCATTAAAAAATCACCATACCATTTCCCACAGAGGTTGCACCATTTTACTTTCTCAGCATTGCACAAGGGCTCAAATTTCTCCACCCTGTTGCCAACACTTGTTGCTTTCTTTTAGTTTTTTGTCTGGTTGATTTTTGTTTTTTACTTTATAGTAGCCACCTGATAAATTTAAAGTGCATTTCTTTTTTTTAAATGCCCCCCAACAAAAATGGATTTTTTACCAAACTTTGGTCTGAACTTAATTTCACCACAGTGAACAATCAATCCATTCCACTCCCCTATGCTTTTGTTTCCCTACCTGTGAGGATAATAGTAAACATGCCTATAGGATCGATTGGAAGACTTGGTGAAATAACATATGTGAAACCATTAGTATGGTGCCTACACTGAGAAAAACTCCCATGCTGATCAGTAGTGGGATCGCGCCTGTGAATAGCCAGTGCACTCCAGCCTGGGCAACATAGCAAGACCCCATCTCATGAGAAAAAAAAAAGAAAGTAGCGATACTATTCACCATTGTTCATGTACACCTACCTCTTCCTCCTGCACTTCACTGTGAACACCTTACTCATGTTTTTATCCACGACACCCACTCAATGGAGGGTCTGACACAAACTCAGTGTTTACTGAATGTTTGCTGGCTGAGCTTAAAATAATCTGCAGAACACAGACCACAATTCTTTTAGTCACAATGAACATAGGAGTTCAAAAGTTCCTTGATGAAAAGGAAATGAAAATAAATGTCTGAACCTTGCTCCTCTATAAATTGCTGAGTGCAAGTAAATTTTTATTAACATAGTAAAATCTTTATTGTTCTCATTCTCTCAAGTAACTTCACTCATGCTCAGCAAATGGTTTTATTTTTCTCATTAAGTTATACATCATAGTATTTCTCTGAGTATTATCCTAGACAAATATTTGGATTGGGTGGGCCCTACTGCTGACAATATTCTAATCACCCAAAGGGCAAGACCAGATCATTGTCTTGTGATTTAGGATTCTGCCTCAGCAGGGCTGGTTTCTGCTTAAGTGTGCTACATATGAAACTGGCTTTGAAATTGTGACTGTGTGTGTACACACACCTGAGAATACCTGCATTGTGAAGGAAGAAAAACATCACTTTTATTAGAATTTCAAAGTACTGTGTAAACAAATGGAGGATGAATAACAGGCTTGGAAAGCCTGGACCATTGCATTCATTATCAAGCCAAGCCTCAAACTTAGGGAATTTAGTGCAGTCAGGCACTATTCTAAGTGCTTTACCAATATTTGATATCATCCATATTACAAATAAGTAAAAAGGAACAGAGAAGTTAAGTAACTTCCTGAAGGTCATACAGCTAGTAACCAACAAAGCCAGAATTCAGTTTACATATTCTCTCTATGGAGTCTGTGCTTCTTACTAATATGTTATGCTGGATAGTGGAAGCACAAATTATAAAAATTATATAGAAATCTTTACAGTTTGTGGTATAAGTTTAAACCTTAGGTAATATAGAATCCTAATTACTAGGACCAAGGTAGATGGAGAATCAGCTAATCAAATCTAAGGGTAAAGAGTAATTAACTGAACTTGGAGGTGTCATTTAAATCTCTTTTTAATTCCTGCTACCTGCACACAGGTTAGATCTAAAGCCTGTGGATCAATCCTAGAGATGGTAGTAAAGTCACTATAGCTAGGAGCTATTCCGAGAGGCATGCAGAATCACACTCGACTGAGATCTTACGTGTTAGATACAGACAACCAAAGGTAATAGAATTCTAACAACAAATTAAAAATTCCTATAAGTATCCAGAATACTACGGTGTATCTGTATATACTGATAGCATAGACTAACATACATTTTGACAGTGCTTGTGGCTCAGTGAGTAGGGCGCTGGCCCAATATGCCGGAGGTGGTGGGTTCAAACCCAGCCCAGTGCTTGTTATTTTTAGAAAACTGAAATTACTTTTTATTTATTTTCTATAAATAAAAAGTATCTCTACTGGGAGATGGTTAATGAGTTCCATACTTACAGAAATGAGTGAGGATGTTTTATTCCCTAACTACAATAAAATCATCACAAGTGACCACAGGGCTCTATATCCCTTATTTAAAAAATAAATAAATAAAATAGAACAAATTTAAATAACAATTAAAGAAACTCCAAGGGCTTTTTAGTCATGTAAAAGACATTTGTAAGTTTGGAAGACTTTGATTCCCTTTCCTCTGAATTTCGCTCTTCTCATGATAATCACTGTCACTATCATTCTTATCCCCAGAGGCTGAATGAAGTCTGAACAAAGCTTACTTCCATAGGGTCTTCCTGCTGTGCTGAAATGGGTTGGGACTTTCAGAGAAAGGAAACCAGTACAAATAAACATGTTAAATACAAAAAGCATAAATCCTCACATTCCTATAAATTATAGACTTGAATATACAATCACCACTAGGTCTCTAGACTAGTCACAGCCAATTCTATGGCTGTGCCATCTAGGCTTTAATGAAGTGGCTCAGCTTCACAGGCAGCTGGTCCAACTCCCCTCCCTTTCACCTCCTAGCCTGATTCCAAAAGGGTCAGTGTCACATTACTTCTCACTACAGGGGAAGTCGTTCACCAGACACCTTTTTTTTTTTTTTTTTTTAGGCTTGAGTTAAATTTTATTTTCCATGTATTGAACAAATATTTGTATATTTTTAATTTTAGTGCAATCAAGACACTAAAATTAAAGTGCTTTACCAATATTTGATATCACCCATATTACAAATAAGGAAAAAGGAATAGAGAAGTTAAATAACTTCCTGAAGGTCATACAGCTAGTAACTAACAAAGCCAGCACTCAATTTATATATTTTCTCTGTGGAGTCTATGCTCCTTACTAATATGTTATGCTGGATAGAGGAAGCACAAAATATAAAACTAGAAATTGTTGTATAATTTTATTTTTCAAATTCATAACAAACATAAAAAATGCTTTTAAAGGAACTCAGTACCTAGTTTACTCCTTCCCCTGCCACCATCCATCATAGCCACTATTAAGACATAAATACTAGACACCTTAAATTCTATATAGCCCCAAACCCAGGGATGTCAGCTTAGCAATTTTTTTAAGTATAATCTTGCTGTATACACACAGGTCCAAAACTGTAAGAGTCTATTAACTATAAATAAAAGTAATTTCCAATCAATAGGAAATAGACTAATATGGGTAAAAGAGGCAAGGGGGGAATGGAGAACATCCAGATTAGACCACCACACTACCAGGGTTTTTGTTCATTTCCCCTTATAGGACACTTGTGGGGTTTTTTTTTTGGGGGGGGGGAACTATTGTCATTGTTATTTAAGACAGCATCTCATTCTGTCACCTACACTAGAGTGCAATGGTCTCATCATAGCTCATTCCAACCTCAAATTCCTGGGCCTGAGTGATCCTCCTGCCTCATCCTCCTAAGTAACAGGGACTACAGAACACACCTGGCTAATTTTTCTATTTTTGGTAGAGATAGGGTCTTGCTCTTGCTCAAACTTGTGGCCCCAAGCAATCCTCCAACCACGGCTCCCCAAATTACTAGGATTACAGGCATGAGCCACTATGCCTGGCCTAGACTACTTTTGAAAGACAACATTGCTTACGTGTTTTTTGGTAAGTACAACTCCTATAGTATCCCAAATTGAACTACAATGTGAGGGGCCCTAGGAAGCTGCTCCAGCTATGCACCCCTTTCTTGCTGGCCTGTACCAGTCTGTGACATTCTACTGTTGCATTTCCTTACCTAAGGTCACTTGGTTTAAGATCACCTGTATAATACACAGGTATGACTGGAAGAAATTAGCATAAGGCACATTCTGCCATTAATACATTGATGTGAATTTGTTTTAAGATGATTACCAGTAACTAGCCAATATTGGCAAATTTGGACATGGGATTGGAAGTTGGGGAGATGTATTCTAGGCCATTCAGGGTGATCTCCAAAGTGGGGTAGCCAAAAATATTAGGAAACTTTGAACTTGGAAAAGAGAGGATAGCATGAAAGATGAAATCTGATATAAACAAGGAGGTAAAAGGGCAGAGCCATTTCACAAATCTGTCAACCAGCTGCAATCCTGGCCTCTGGTTTCCCTAAACTAAGAGCTTTTACAAAGTAAGCATGTCATTTTAAAGCAATATTTGAGATGGCCATGCAATACTGATGCAAAATTTAACTGAAACAGGAGAGAACCTCAGAGGGAAGGGACCGAAGATCAGGGTTCAAGGCTGTGAGAGAAGAGAAGTTGCTACTTGCTTAAAAAAGTTCTTAGTTGTCCTGGCTCTTATGCTATGGCCCTCAAACAAACTGCAAGGGAAGCTTTTTCTGAGCCTCCCTGGAAAAAACCCATGACCCCAAAATTCTTCCCTTGAAGCTCTGTCCAGAGGCTTGGTACAGTTCCAGGAAGAAAGTCTGATTTGGTTTCTTGGAGGGAGGACCTGCTGGAAAGTTATAAGATTGACATGACGATGGCAAATCTGAAGTTCTTTGCTTTGATGCGTAACTCTTGGACCACCTTAGAAATAAGGCACTGCCTTCCAAGATAGTACAACATTACTATTATCTGAAGGGATTTTTAAAATGTTTTCCTATTCCCAAAAATGTTTCATTTCAGACGCTGAGCATGTAATCCTAGTACTCTGGGAGGTGGAGGCCAGTGGATTGCTTGAGCTCAGGAGCATCCTGAGCAAGAGCAAGACCCCATCTCTACTAAAAATAGAAAAACTAGGCAGGCATCATGGCAGGTGCCTATAGTCCCAGCTGCTCAGGAGGCTAAGGCAAGAGGATCTCTTGAGCCCAAGAGTTTAAGTTTGCTGTGAGCCACGATGACACCATGACACCACCCAGGGTAACAGGGTCAGATTTTGTTTTAAACCAAAAAAATAAAAGAAGAAGAAGAAAGGGAAAAAAAAGATGAATGATTGATCTTGAAAAAGTTATAGAGAAACCCTAAAGAGCACATAGGGCACGTCGATCACCTCATTCACAACGAAACACAATCATAAAACAGAACTTATGTTTGTTATAAAGAAAATGTAAGAAATACTTCTCTATATTTAAGGCAATTATGTGACACCTATAAAGACAGATGGGATTTTTTTTAGATTAAAATGTAATTTGCAATCATTCTACTCTTCATTTCAATATTCTGTTTTTATTTCTTTTCTAATATGGATAACTACATGAAAATTGGACAGTCCATATTGTCTTTTAAGCAATGAAGAGAAAATAAGTGAAGGTCAATTACGTAAATAATTTTCTATTATGTTTACATCCTTTTGATGTATTCAGTGCTTTTGTTTTGTACAACATACAAAATAGGATCAAGGCATACACAGCATAACAGGTAGCTTAGTGGTAGTCTCGTTTTTTAAAAAATGGCGTGAAACACATAAACCCAGTATCATATGTCACTTGGAATCATTTTGCCTTTATTTCTATTCTTGCTTCTGGGAATCTAAGCCATTTCTGGCAAAAAGTATATGTGTACAAGGAATATTTTTAAAGCAGTGGTTCTCCCAATATGATCCTCAGACCAGCAGCATAAGCATCACCTGAAAACTTGCTAGAAATAAAAAGTCTCAGCTTCCACTCCAGGCCTACTAGATCAGAAATGCTGAATGTGAGGCTTGCCAATCTGTTTTATCAAACTCTCCAAGTGATTCTGATGTGCTGGTAACTTATAAGAGTCACTGGATTAAAAGAATGACAAAGCAGGTGGTGCCTGTAGTCAAAGGAGTAGGACGCCGGCCACATGTGCCGAAGGTACCGAGTTCAAACCCAGCCCTGGCCAAAAACTGTGAGGAAAAATAAAAAGTGACAAAGCAAAGATTTTCACATGCTTCACAGCTCATCTCTAGATTTTTCTTTTTTTAATTATTTAACATGAATTTTTTTCTCCTCTTATGCCATGGCATTGAGTTGGTAAATCATTTTATACATTTTGTATGTTTTTTTCTAAATAAATTTATAAAGGGTTGATCTTCTTTAAATAATATTTTAAAATCATTTCCTCTTCATCTTCAGTATAGCCTGGCTTGTTAATTTATCTTGGTACTAGTTTTTCAAACAAGTGTATTTTTTCCCTCAAAGGAGTATAATTGCCATGTAGATCACATACCATAAAATAAATTCTTCATATGTTCTTCTGGTGAGAAGAGTTCTACTTTTTTTTTTCGGCAGTTTTTGGCCATGGCCAAGTTTGAAACCACCACCTCCAGTATATGGGGCCTGCACCCTACTCCTTGAGCCACAGGTGCCTCCTACATTTTTTTTCTTTTTCTTTCTTCCCTTCTTTTTTCTTTAAAGACACTGTCTCACTCTGTCACCTGAGCTATAGTACAGTGGTGTCATCACAGCTTACTGCAGCCTCTAACTTATAGGCTCAAGCAAGTCTCCTGCCTCAACCTCCTGAATACCTGGGACTACAGTTGCCCATCACAGTTCTGCTGATTTTTCTGTTGTTTGTAGTGATGAGGGTCTCACTGTGCTGCTCAGGCTGGTCTCAAACTTCTGGCATCAAATGATATTCTTACCTCGGCCTCCCAAAATGCTAGGATTACAAGTGTGAGCCACCATGCCTGGCCAAGATTTCCAGTTTCATAAGGCAATAAAATAGTATTAAAATGGGGACATAATAGCTATATTGCTATCTCAGTAGACTTGTAGAAACTGCAGAAATAGCTCTTTTCCTCTTACAACTTTTTAAATACGAGATTTACGAGAAAAAAATTAAATAACTTCATTACAAAAATAATTTTAATATATATTCATTGTAACAATTAAACACTACAGATATAAATCAAGTACAGATTAACAGACCCCCTCACCTCTACTCCCTTCCAATCATATTCCCTTCAAGGCAACAAATGAACAAATGTTACTAGATTGGTGTTTATTTTTCTGCTCTTTCTTCATCAAGTGTGTAAATACACAAAAAAGTTTGATACACAAAATCAGTATTATACTTATTATGCTGTTGCTGTACAATTCACTTTTTACACTGAGAATATCACAAACACAGTTGTCTGGGATCCTTGTTTCAGCCACCCCTCTTTAGGTCATTCTGAAATGCCTACTCCACACAAACACTGATTCAGCTAACAGCCCTTGTGAATATAGTTCCAATTACTCTTGTCAATTTTCAGGAGCATGGACTCTGAAAAATGAGATTTAGTGGTCTAACTTGATGTCTATTTATAATTTAAATAATTACTGCAATTTAAATAATGACCGTAACACTTTATGCTTCCACATGCAAGCTCCCATGAGGCTCCCATGGCCTCTCATTTTGATTTGCATTTTTCTAAACAGTGGTCACATAGATCTTTTCGTTCACTGTAGGCCACTGGTGATTTTGTGCAAAGGGTTAAAAAAACATCCCTTGGAGGTGAAGAGAAAGAAGTGATCTCTTGATATTCCAAGTGAGAAAAGGCAGTAGTGGGTTTCTCCGCTCCTTGACAGTGGAGTTTAGCATAGTTCTATCCAACTCCAGGGCTGCTAGAGCTGACCTCTTGTACATCATAAACTGACAGAGGCAGTTTCTCCAAAGGCCAAGAGCAATCCATTGGATTCAACCAATATTACCCATTCAGGAAGCCAACGGTTCTGTGCTTCTCAGGTCAGGCTAAAACATTAACTTACACACAGGGAGCCACTGCCCTTGGCCTGGGTCTATAAATAATAAAGTCCACAAAAGGCTTCACATTTTGGAGGTTCTCAGGCTTTGTTTATTCTACTGCTTGAATCTTACCTGCAGGACATTTGAAAAAGAGGGTATCATAGAAGTGCAATCAGATTATCTTCTTTCTCAATAGTTTGTGTTTTCTTCATCTGTATGGTCAAAATTATTCTCACTGAGTTTAAAGATAAATTAACAAGCCAGGTTATACTGAAGGTGAAGAGGAGATGATTTTAATATATTATTTAAAGAAGATCAACCCCTTATAAATTTATTTAGAATGAAACATACAAAGTGTATAAAATGATTTACCAATTCTTCCAAATGCTAATTTTAAAGCAAACGTCCCATGTACAATGTGTGCAGAACGCAGTGGAGCAGAGACCATGTGTGGCTTCCCCGGCCTGCAATGTGAGAAATTCCTTTTACCATAGTAATGTTGGGACAGCTCTGTCCAGCCAGGCAGGGTTCACTTTCTTAAGTCATAGAGGTTTATCAGGTCAGGAAAAGTTTCAGAATCATTTAATCTCACCTTTCATCATCCATTGTGGTAGAGCTGAAGCTATCTACTTCTAGCTTTATGTGCCTGTAAGTTTTTCATGTTGCTCTGAAATGAAGTGCTTGTAAGTTTACTCCCCAGATAATCCTGTTTCTGGAAAATGGAAGTTATCCGTTCCCATAAGTGATGTAATATAGTCTCTCAGGGCAGAAATTATAGCTCGATTCTCAGATTCACCATGCTTTCAAAGACTGACAGTGACTCAACTAAGCATTCTGATCTATACAGCTCAGCTGCATCTTCAGCTGGGCCTGAGCCCTCCTCTGATGCCTCTACCATGTCTGACCACCCACTTCCCCATCTCACCTGGGCTCTCTTAGCTATTGCAGTTTTTCTCACCCATCTCTTGGCCATAGAGGGAGAGCACAGGCCATCTCCAGGGCCAAGTAGCAGCTGTTGCTGCCAGTACCAACTCAAAGCACAGCACCCACACCCACCCTAACACCTTTGACTTCATACTCCCCTTGGCTGGCACTGCTGGGTTGCTAAGGCTCAAGCTAATTTGATACTCTCAGCTCTGTCACAGTTTGTGATCTAGTAAAAATTGAAACTTATTTATTCTCTGGTTAGAAGGTTTCACATTTCTGATATTAAGATGAGGTCAAACCTTAGGTAAAAGAATGATATCTCTTTCCTGGAAATGGAAGACACTGGCACCTTTTCCAGAGATGAGATTTTTCATAGCTGTGTGTGCATTACAGCAGTCTTGCTTGACTGAAAATTCTATTATTCCCATTCTATATGGACCTTATCCTGGGTAGATTCAAACTGTCCACAAAAATCACTAATCTCCTAGAGAAATAAACTTTCAAAATCAATTCACTTGCTTATTCATTCCAACATTTAACAAATATCTATGGAGTATCTGCTAAAGATAATAGGAAATTCCTAGGATTGATAAGATTCAGCCTCTGATTGCCAGAGTCTCATCATCTGGTGGGGAGATGAGTATTCCCATGTGGGAATGAGAGAGAGGGATCCTAGAAAGATACAAAACAAACTCTTTGGCAATGCAGAGATCTCTTCTGACTTAGGAAAGTCTGGATTTCATGAAAGACTTCGTTAGGAAACACCTATTCTTGGAGCTGTACTTTGAATGACAATTTAGATTTTCATAGGTGGATATGTGAGTTTGGGACAAGAAGCTGGGCATTTCACATGGAAATGTAACACATGGCAAAGCTCCATCCAGGTTGAAGAGAGAGACAGCAAAAATTAGGGCCCATCCTGTTTTACTGAAAAATAAACAATATAAAGGGAACTACTGAGATATAAATATAGAAAAGTAGATTTGAGAGTTTTGCATGCTAGGTAGGTGGTGGTCACCTTTTATGCAGAGCAGTGGGAAGCCATTGAGAGTTCATGGACCATGAATGAGCTGATTAGAAGTGGGCTTCAGGGCTATTATTCTCACAGTAGGACTTGAGCTGGATCTGATGAAACAAAGGCTAGGGTGATTAGTTAGAACATGATTTTATGTCAGCAAGTGAGAGGCAATGACAATGAAAGAAGGAAGAAAGGATATAATAAAGGCAGGAAAGGAGAGAGGGAGGGAGAGAAAAAGGGTGGGAGAGAGTAAGGGAGGAAGGGAAAAATACCAGAGGAGTTACGGAAATAAAATTGCAGGAAAGAAAGGGAGACATCTGATAACTTCACATCTGTAGGCCTAGACCCTGACCCTCACAATAATGGTACCAACATCAACTGACACATTGGACGCAGGGGGAAAACAAGTTCAAAAGAACATTAAGTCCATCTGGAGGCAGAAAGAGCTCAAGAAGTGTGGGTGGGTCACTCAGGTGTTGCTGACTCTTTAGCAGAAAGACTGGGTAGATGAGATTTTAGTTGAAGTTGTGACATTTTCACAGCTGTGCTTTAGAAGCATGTCTCTCTGCGTGTCTGTGTGAGCAGCAGTGCAGTGCTTGACAGCATCCATCACCTACACCAACAGAAGTGTTCACTGTACTGTGCTTCTGTGTAAGACATTCCAGGGACTTGAAAGGCATGTTTTGTTTTAAAATTAACTATGAAAAAGCTGCAGTTTCCCCAATTAGTAGTGAAAATAAGGGGGCTACCTGAAGCAAAAGTACTGAGAAAGAAAAATGTTCATTTCACTTTTTCCTTAAATTGGGAATGGATGGGCGTGCCGTAAGACAGCAACCGTGATGACTAAGCAAACCCATGTAGATTTAACAGCCCTTATATTACAAAACTCACGTCAAAATCAATCTGACTCACCTTCATGCTATTGTGTCATAGGGGAATTAAGAATAAGCAGTTCACATAAATGACTTTATTGGAAATCAGTTTGCCAAAACACACATTTTTAGTTCTTCTTAATCACTTCTTATCAGGCATCCACTGCTCATGTCAGCGTTATGTTTTCCCCAAAATAATATGTGATGTTATCTTCCTAGAAAAGTAAATAGAATCAATGGAAGACCAGTTAGAAGTTCTTTCTGTTACATCAACTGCACCAATTGAAAAACACCTGAAGGATGATACTCCTTGCAGTACTAATGAAACTTAGTCCATCATCTTATTTCAACCACCTCTAAGTCCCCTTGCTCACACACACACACACACACACATACACACACAATTTTAGAAAGCAAATTCCCTCGATATTTTTCAGCACAAAAAGAAGCTGTACCTCCTTCCATAAAGATGCCAATCCAATTTTACACAGTATAAAATTCATTTCTTGTCCCTCAGTTTCAGCTGTTTTCTTCTCGATACAACATCCACCACCACCTCCAATCTCCCCTATCACTTAATGAATCCTTGTGAAGTTGCTGTCTGCTACCCACCTGTGGTAGGCTAAATAATAGTCCCCAGGGATGTCCATTTCCTAATCTCCAGAACGTGGAAATATGTTACCTTACCTAGCACAAGGGTAGGAGATTAAATCCCTTCCCTGAGAAGGGAAGATTATTCTCAATCATCCAGGTGGGCCTAGTATAATCACAAAGGTCTTTACAAGAGGGAGGAAGAAGAACACAGGGAGAGAGGATTCTAAGCTGCTGGTGTTGAAAATGGAGAAGGGACCATGAGCTAAACAATGCAGGAAGCTTCTATAAACTGGAAAAGACAAGGAAACAAATTCTCCCCTGCAGCCTACAGAAGGAATGAAATCCTGCCAACACCTGAGTTTAACCCCTAAGACACATTTCAAACTTATGGCTCCAGAAGTGTCAAGGGAATAGATTTGTGCAAAAGTAGATGGATTTAAGTTATTATTTAGGAGGAAGAAATTATTAAACTTCCCAATGACTTGATATGCAGGTTTTGTGAAAAGATATACTGAGAGAGAACTCTTGGATTTTCTTCTCAAGTAGTAGCCAAGGTAGTAGTGCCATTTACAGAGGGACAAGAATCACATTTTGGATTTGTTCACGTTGTAAGCTTCACTTTCATTCTTAGGGGGGAAAAGCTTTCATGTGGAGTGCTCAGGGCAATTTTGATATTTAATTTTAACCTTTTAATTTGATGAGAAAATGTCAGTAACATCTTTAATTTACATGCAGGCCTATTTTCAAAGAAAACTGGTATTTTATCTCCCTATAAATAGAATCTAGCTAGCTTGATTTTCTTTTAAAGATATGAAGAGTTAGTCAACATTTCAATCAAGGACAGTTATGGGAGGTAAAGTCTGCAAAATCTCTTATTTTTTATCCTTCTGAAAGGATTTAGGGAAGAGGGTTATGGAATTTATCCCTAAAAACTGGCTAACAAAGATTTAATAGGACTTGGCCCTCTCTTTCTGTATCTTTATCTCTTGTTTTGTTTTTTAATTTCTTCTTTTTAGGCAAATGGTACAGCCAGAAACCATAATCTGCATGGAACATCAGCTCATTTCTCCTTGTTCTCTTGGGGAATTTAGTCCCCTCCCTGGCATATCACATATAACACCAGTTAATGGGTTTAAGTCAATTTTGTTTACCCCAGGACTCAGCTGTCAGGGTATCTGGATGTCCCTGGGCTAAGACCAGGGTTCAGAGGTAAGATTCATGTCCACATTTTCATGGACATTACTGGAATAAGCCTTTGTTATAAGTCCCATGAAGCAATCAGCAATACATGAAGTACCATTGCAAGCAGCTCTGCAGGGCTCTCACACAGATGAGGAAAAATAGAAAATAACCCTCATCTCCTATTTCTCCAGCTTCCCTTTCCTGTCTCACTTCTACCTCCAAGCAAGCCCTTGTTTTAATTCTAAGCTCAGAGTCTCTTCCTTCAAACCCTCTTTACCAATTAAAATAAGAACAGTCCTGATGTCATCATTTACATTTGGTTGAATCTTATTTTCTCTTGTTAGAGATTCCAGGTGTTTCTATTTTTAAGTGTTCTTTGAATTTCTCTAGGCCTCATCCACCAAATGAAGTCACTGACTCATAGATCTGGCCTGTGGGATGAGAGCCCCACACCCCACCCCAATCAAAACCTCGCCCAGTTAATTCTTAGAGTCCTTCAGGATGCTTCAGATGCTCAGAAACAAGTCTGCTCTTGTTTTTCCATCTGACCTTCCTGTTATGGACTTTCTTACCTCAAAAGCCATTTTTTAAAGGCTGTAGAAAACCACGATCAGAATGTGACTTTGCTTACTGCGGTACAGTCTGTGGGTGCTTTCCCAGATACACCAAATGACACTTCATTGCTTTCAGTTTTCACTGTGTTCAAGATATCATATGCTTTGTGAGCTCATGGCTGCATATCCCTAAGTCTGCAATATGTCACCTGAGCCCTCAAGTAAAATCCGTTTTGAAGATAGTTTCTTTGATTCCTACTTACCACATGTGCTTTGCTTTTTTTTTTTTTTTAAGAAAATAGAAACTTATTGATACCATTAAAGCCTTTAATCTACTCCTCCCATTTGCTTTCTCTTTTTTCCTCCCTGGAAGTGACCACAGTCACCTAAATTTGATAGTTACTTTCCCCAAATACATTGTTCATGTTATTCCTATGTTACATGGTTCCACACATTACATTGTTATGCAGGTTTTAAGCTTTACATAATTGATGTTAGACTATATGCATTGTTCTCCAATTTAACTTTTTTTTTTTTTTTATTAAATCATAGCTGCGTACATTAGTGCAATCAAGGGGTACAATGTGCTGGTTTCATATACAATGTGAAATGTTTTCATCAAACTTCCAATTTAACCTTTTGGGCTTAATTTATGTTTTTTGAGATTTTCCTGTGTTGACGCATCTAATTTATACTCCACCATATGACAGCATGACACTGTATAGGGTAGACATAAAGTTCGTGTGCAATTGCATCATCTGTCCTGCATTCGTCCATGTTCCCACTGACTGATCTTTAAGTTATTTCTATCTTTTCACTATCAGCTACTATAAACAATGCTTCAATAGGCATTGTTTTCCTTTAAAAGGAATTTGAAGCAATAGTAAGTGTGGAAAGCATATTAGAAGAAGAAGGCTCTGCTCTTCAGACATTATATTTAGTTATGGTTGTCACTGAAGGTCACATACAGTTTGGGAGAACAGTGGTAAGAAGAGAGTTGCTTCCAGAAAATTTCTCTTCCTTTCCTGTTGTCTTATAACACAACTTTTCACTTCCTTTCTCTGCCAGCAAAACTCTCATATATTGCCAATCTAAGCCCATCCAATTTCTCAGATCAGCAAAAGCCTGCTTTTGGAATTAGAAAGATCTAAGTTTAAATAGTGCCTCTACCTCTATGAAAGCTTATGGAAAGTTATATAGCCCATCTAGGCTTCATTCTCCTCATTTGTAAAAATTGGAATATTACAATAGACTTTGTACATTGTTGTGAGGATGAAGAAATAATATCTGGAGTCTATGGCAGCCTATGAGTCCTCTCATAGAAAGACGGAGTGTGTCCCCTCTGTGTGAGTCAGCTCCTCTCCTTGTGATCTCTTTAGCAGAGTAGTCAGCTTTGCAAATGGAGGCTTAGGCCTCAGAGACAGTGTCCCCAAAGAAAGGAAACAGAAGCTGCCAGTTTGGTAAGACCTAGGCCTGCAAACTGGTGCAGGGTCTTTTCCTCCATATCCCATTACTCAAAGCAGCAGTAGATACCAGAATAATCTCCTAACTAGTTTTTTCAGTCATAAACTCTTCCCTCCCCTCAAACCTATTAATAATTCCTCATTGCTTTTAATATACAGTAACTTAATACGTGTATAGTTCTGAAGGATGGCTTTTCTTTATACTTCTCCAAACTTATCTCACACCACCTTCTCTTGCTCACTATGCCTTGGCCTTGTTCCACTTCTTTCACACTAACAGACTACCAAAACCACAGTGGCTCAAAATGACAAGTACTTTTTATTTCTATTTTGTGTATGTGGTTGGGAGAGAGTGGAGGGATTGTTCTATGTGGCTGAATTTAACTAGGTGGTCGGCAAGGGGTTTAAGTTCATCTGAGATTGCTGGGATGACAGGATGTCACTCTCCAAGTGGTATTTCCTTTTGAAGGAAACAAGACCAGGTGGGACTTCTCACATGGCTCAGTTGTATTATGAACAAACACTTATCAAGTGTATCGTTTGCTAATATCCCACTGGCCAAAAAAGTCATATGGCCAAGCCCAGAGTTTAACAATGTGGGAGGGGATTCCTAAGGGCCTGGTTACTGACAGGCATAATTAGCATGACGAGCAAGACTCAAAGACCTAATGCATTTCCTAGAATGCACTAAGCTCTTGTCTACTCTATGGATTGTGTATAGTCTTCCCTTTATTCATTCAACACATATTTAGGCAGCCACAAGTATTGGACAAAATGCTCAGAGTTCTCATGAATCTTTCCTTCTAAAAGGGAGAAGCACATAATGAATAAGTGTAAAAATAAATAAGATAATTATAGATGGTTATTAAAGCTTTCACAATTAAATAAATCAGGGTAATGGGTGGAAAGTGACTGGCAAAAGTGGAGAGGTTGAATTTGGTGAGGTCAAGATGGCCTTCTAAGGGATGATGAAAAGGCACAGCTGTGTGGTATTATAGAGGTAGGGCATCGTGGACAGAGTAATAGCCAGGGTCACTGCACCACTGTATGGCTGGCCTCCTCCCAGTTTCCTCTTTGCAGTGGTCCATTCCTGATCTTGCCACTGGCCACCATCCTTATTCCTTTAGAAAATTCACAACATTTGGAGTGGTTTGCTATGATTCACTTGTTTAGTAGAAGTCCCCACTAAACTATACTACCAATAAAGATAGGGCTTTCTATGTGTTTCTTAAACATTTTCCTGAAACTGTACTTTCTCACCATTCAATAATAATTGCTAAATGAATAAATATATAAATTCACATAGTTACTGCCCCAGGTTGAAACGTGACCACCAATGCTCACAGCACAAACAGCTGTCCATGTCCAATTCTCCATTATTTTCCCAGGTTGGAATTAAGACCAACCCATAACCCACTGTGCAGGTCCTTTCTGCTCTCCAGGAGCTTCATTTCAGAGGCTCTTTGGAACTTCCCTGACTCTGAACTTAAATCAGTGCTGCCCTATCTAACCCAATAGGCTTCAATAAATTTAAGCCCCAGAAAGAAAGCCTTGGGATCTTGGTCCTTTTTCCTTTCAAATGTCTGCTGAGATTCTTTCTCCTGCTCTTTTCAAATTTGAAATAATAAAAATTATATATTTTATTCTATTTTATTAGACACTGCCTCTCATGAACAATGCTAGCAGCTATCAGTCACATAGTGTTTACCAAGTACTAGACACTTAGCATATATGATCCTTAACCCTCACACAATCCTGAAAGGTAGGATTTTTTCCCTCATTTTTTCAGATGAGAAAACAGAAGTTTATAGAGGTGAAGTAATATCTACAATATTATCTAAGGGGTAAAAGGTACATCAAGTGTGCAACCTACCTGAGTCCAGATTTGATGGTCTTCCTATCACCTACCAAATTACTTTTGTATTATTCTGCTCAACATAAAGGATGAAAATACAACTCCACTATGTTTTACCTCCAGCCCTGAAATCCAAAAAAATTTCTGAAAACTGAAAGTGTTTTGGCAAACACCTGACCTGACTTGATCTGAACTCATCATCTGTAGGCACAACCTGACCTGATGGTAACACAAAGCTATTTATAGTTCTATTTGTTCCACTTAGTTTGATTATTCATAAATTTTGCTACAAACATAGTAATGTGTTAAATTATAAGGCACTCCCCCAGACCCTGCTAAGGGCATTATTCTTTTTTTTTAAGTTTTTTTATTTATTTGTTTTTGTCGCAGTTAGGCCAGGGCAGGGTTTGAACCCTCCACCTTCAGTATATGGGGCCAGTACCCTACTCACTGAGCCACAGGAGCCGCCCACTAAGGGCATTCTTATGTAATATTTGCATTGTATTGCTTTCATAAAATCTGAGAAATTCTGAATTCTGAAACAGATGTGGCCCGAGGGGTTTCTAATAGAAACTGAGAACCTGTAATAAGTTATTATTTGTGAATGGTTTTATAGCTCATAAAGTTTTTATGAGTTGAAGGAATTTGTTTTCCTCTAATACACAAGGAGGATTTTAGGGGATTTTTATGTGCCTTTTCTTGTTACTTTTTCTGTAAAGCAGATTTGTTCCCTGGTTTCAGGCTCTTAATCATACTGGATCCCAGTGGAAGTTTTGAGTTATTTGTTCTTACACAAAGATATTTAGTTTTAAAATGAAGTAAAATGAAAAAAGGGGGAAGCACTTTTAAGTGTTGATATTTATTTTATTTAAATTAACTTTTAGATTTAAATTTCCTAAAATAATGGCTTAGAATAACAATAACACTAAAACAATGTACTAAAGGGATCCAGCTATTAAAATGTATTCTAAAAATTGTGAATAAATATTGGAAAATATTAAAAATTATGAGTACTTTGCATTTATATAATCAATTCACAATGTACAAAATGTTTTTATCTACCTGATCTTACATATAATAATAGTTATTGTTATTATTATAGGAAAGTTACCATTTCTTGAGTGATACCTTTTCACTAGGCTCTTTAAATAAACCATTACTGATCCTCACAACTCTATAAGGTTAGTATTATTATTTCAGTTTTACAGATAAGGAAATTAAGGCTTAATGAAGCTAAAATGTTTGCTTCCAATTGCACAGATAGGGGGTTCAGGTGAATACATAAGGAAATTTGTGAGTGGAAGGTATTTTCCTTTTGGTGTTTTATGCTTATTACCATTATACGATTCAAAGTATTTTTAACTTTAAAGTTCCTGCTTATGGCGGAAAAAAACTCAAGCTAGAGACACACCAAGTTAGATCAAATACCAACAGTGCTACTCTCAAGTGTGACTTTAGGCAAGAGACAAAATATTTCAACCTCAATCTCCTCAGTTGTCAAATGAGGTCATATATCCAGTCCTCATATTGTCATGGGAATTATGTCAAATACTAGAAGGATTAAATATTAGTAAAGGAAGCCAACCAAGTCATGACATGCTGTGGTTCTTGATCTTTCAATAACAGGAAAGAAAAAAAATTGACCTGCAATTTGTTACTGATAAAGAAGGCTTGATTCAGACATTAAGTTTAGCTTCAAGTTATATGAAAATAAAATAAATTTATTTATTATTCTTTAAAATATATATATATATATGTTTTAAAAAGTAAAAATGTTAAACTGTATATACATAAAGTATCTTAGGTTACTTTTTCACTGAGCTCTAAAGAGTCTTCCTTTATATATTCACCCTTACACTTAAGTTAGAAAAGAATAAATTGGGGAGATGTTTTTCGTGTTCAGTGGATCAATCAATCCTTCCTTCACAGCTACAGTTTTCCTCTTTCCAAGTGCCCTGACTTGTGTTCCTTGCTAGTAAAGACTGTGCTTGGAGCACTTATTTTCTCTCTTCTTATCAAACAAAAAAAGTGTTTTGGAGAGTTATTCATCAGTACTCTGAGATTGCTGTCTCCCTAACCAGCCCCATAGCCCATAGATCAGAGGGCGATTCATTACCTTGAAAGATCTTTCTTTTATATTGTCTCAGTGACTTCCATAGAGACTCTAAATTGCAGTGGCTCTCAATAATGCAAAAATACTTGTTCTATAAGTGCTTTGTTTTCTTTTACTTTGAATGTGTATGTGGAAGCAGATAGTCTTAAAAAGAGCCCTAAAAATGGAAGATTATTTCAAGAAGACTTTTGTCTTAGCACTTTTTCTGGGGGAAGAATGGACTTCTCTGCTAAAAATTGGTATCCTGGGATGTATCTGAAAGATGACTTTGTTTCTGCTCACCTTTTTCATTTAAAAAAACTGCCGCCTTCACCTCTCCTTAGATTTGTTTTTTCCTCATGTAACAATGCATATATCACCTTTGCAGGCAGAATGGGGACTAAATACCCCATTCCTGGCAATGGAAAACACCCCCCAAAAAAGAGGAAAATAAAAAAGCAAGCTAAGCAAGATGGAACAAAGTCAGCTAGTTTACCTTTAAACCAGCTGCTGCTAACTATCTTATCTGAGAAAGTTTTCTGCTTTGCCTAGAAGACTGACCTGTTGGGGATACAGCTTACTAACACCCCTGCTAAGTCTGTAAGCACTCTGAAGGACTAATGGCCACAGAGGAAGCTGTGTGCAAGGCCTAGCAAGAAACATTAGCTAGGTCACCTCCTGTGCAGTTAACAGTCAAAGCAAATATCTATTGTGGAGATTTGTATTTGGCTGGGGCAGAGATCAAGGGAAAAGCTTGAGCCCTGAAATATGGGAAGAAGGGCTTACATACCTTATCACAGAGGAAGACCCTCTGTGGGTGGTGATGAGAGGAAAAGTTCTCTTTCCCACCGATTCTTCAGAAGAGATTATTGCCAGTGGCATTTTACTCCACAGTGAACTAGCAAGAATTAACACACACACACACACACACACACACACACAGGACTCTATGTGTGACCACAGACAGGAGACTGACCCAAACAAGGGTCAAGTTCCAGATTTCTCAAGACTGCTCAGACCCTTAAAGTTAATGATTATAGAAACAATAGAAGCTGATATGCTTACTCAGAACAGCTGCTGACATCTTTGTTCCCTTCCTCAGCTTCCCCTCTGGACTAATGAGCAAATAGTCTTCAATAAAAGCTGAGTGGAACTGATATTCAGAGCCACCATCAAAATGTCACAAAAAATCAGTGGTCCCCTGTGCTCCCACCTTTCAGAATTCTATTCTATGTCTCTTGTCTCTTTCTCTCTCATCTTTTCTAACCTTACATTTCTTCAGTTGACCACAGCCAGATCCACATGTCTTAATGGACCCTGCCCCTGGGGCAGGACCCCAGCAACCTCTCCCTTCTTGTCAGGATCATTATTAGAATCTGAGTAAAATTCATGGGTGAGGACATTGAGAAAACAAAATTGTATACATTTATAAGGTATATTACCAGATTAATTGCTCTTTATACAATAGCATTCCTCTCAGTGTCCAAGGAAAGCCATTCATTTCAACATTGTTCATAATGACTATAAATAATCTCAATATCCATCAGTTGGGGGCTAAATAAACAATGGCAATCCAAGATAATTTGTCAAGAGAGAAAAGTAAGGAGCAAAAAATTATATGCAGTATAATGGTGCTTATATTTTTTAAATAAGCAAAATAATACATGTAGCTATTCCCAAGCGTATGCATCAAATGTCTCTTAAAAGTATAAAATTGATAACTTTGGTTCTCTCAAGACAAAAAATAGAAGGATTTTTTTTATTTCATACCCTTATACTCTTTTGAATTGAATATCACACCAACATAGCACCCATTCAGAAAAAAAATTAAAATTTTAAATAAAAATATCCATGAGCAATTTTCATAATGTGTGAGAAACTCAAGATGTAAATGACTCTGCAAAAGTGAGCTGAGTTATAAGAACATAGCCTCATGTTAGTTGTGAGAGTGGCACACTTGTTTAATAGCTTGTGTTTGTCTTGCTTTCACTTTTCTCCCATTTAGGCCAAATGTTTTTCTTCAAATTTTTGCTCACTAGAGAGTACACAGTGCCCTTTGTTCCTGGCTCAAATCAGCCTGCACTCTCCCCACTGTAACTTGGGTCCCTAGATCTAAGCTCTCAGCCTCCGATCCAAGTAGTCACTTGAGCCTGAACTCAACTAGCAGTCAGTATCAGGTCATGGTATAAGATGGGATGAAAGTGTCCTGGGCTGGAAGCTGGTCTGGGATGGGCTGGCAGGAAGGTGATGGGCAGTACATCAGCATGCTTCGTGAGACAGGGGGCATCAGGGACTATGATGTGAGACCAACCACAAGTCAAAGGCAAGGTCAGCATTCAGATTGGAGACTGAGGCTAAGGGCAAGAGAGCCAAGTTGCTGTGCATAGCATAGGAAAGAGCAGAGATCAGGTGTATATGTGTAAGTTCTATATTCAAACTAACCTGACTCTAGCTGCCAGGAAAGACAGGTTCACATATGTCCACTGCAGGATATAACTAAGATATGCCACCTAGGCTGGTTTTAAGCACTTTTCCTATTATGGACACAGAAGAGAGAGGGGCAGGATTCTACAAGTCCACTTATAACAAGTAGTGGGGACAAATGTGATTCTCTCCCCTCTCACATTCATTGTCTAGCCTAAATTATACACCCAAGAAGCCATGGATAAATGAGTTGTGAACAAATTTTCTCCATCATTTCCCTGGATTGGGTTGAACAGTATGGGTGTAGATCTGATGTTTAAGGATACAAGCCAGTGACATTCGTGGCAGTGTGTGAGTAGCTATGATTTACAAAATCAAACCATAGATAATATCGACAATCAGAAGTTGTAATGCCAGAAGCAATGCTCAACTGCCTCGGTACCATTTGTTTTGTTCTTTGTTCATATTATGATGACGGGATTAAGTTGTGCTTGATTTAGCTTCATGCAGATGCTGTCTCGTTCAAGTCCTCCGTCAGTAACTGCATTCTAATCCTACTGAATTTAATAATAGTACTAAAAATCTCTAAGGTGCAGCATAATTTGATCACTGATCTTAGCATTGATTCAACAATAGCCGTACATGTACCAAAGAATAAACCTGATCCTTGCCTCTAGGGTCTCTGCAGAGATAATGAAAAGAACTGGATTTTCAAGCTCACTTTGGAAGAGGCAAGTAGGAAGGAGACTGAAAGCTGATCATAAACCAGTAAATCAGTTGCTTTAGGCAGGACACCTGCCCTGTCAGTCTCAGCTATCCAAATGGAAAAAGGGGTGATCTAGGATTACTTTCCGGCAATGTGAATGGCCAAGGAACTAAAAGGTCACATCTATTATTGTTGGCATTTCTCTCCTGGCTAGGCTTTTATTGAGTGGAGTTCATACTCATCTCATACAGAAGGCATGTCCATCATGCTAGGACATTGCTGTCAATATTTGATCTAATAAAAGCCTATTTTTATTTTCTGCAAACCAATGTATCTAGCTACTGCTAAAGATGATTCCTTTTTTCTGACCACTTCAACTTTAGGTTTTAAGGACTTGAATCCTTAAGCAAAGTTTCGTTTCCCGTCTCTAATTTTAAATTAAAATGATTCTTTTAAAAACATTATATTAACCAAAATAAAGTGGCATAGTCAGGCCTATACCCAGAAGTAGTTCTATGCAAATAGTCAAATGCTCCTTTGGAAGAAGCCACTGGCCTTTACCAACAATATCATGTTCACCAGCAAACAATTTGGCACTACATGCATAGTGTCAGAATCAGGGGAAGAACTAGAAACACAATCTTAACACAAAAAAAGAAATTAGAATAGAAAAATGTAGCAGCAGCTGGTGCCAGCTGCAGGGAACCACACAGTAAAATTCTGTCCAGCTTGGCAGGAGACTTCTGAGAACTCTCAGAGCCAGAGACAGGAGCAACAGAAGACCATATTTAAGGACATCAGATGTGCATCCTGGCTAGCTAGCACCCGTAGGAATTACCAACAGGAGGAATTGAGAACACTGCCGGGAATTCGTCTTCCCCAGATCAAATCACCGCATAAAGTCAATCCTATTGTAAGTACACACTCCTAAGTTTCATTTTAACTGGAACTCGGGTTTTAGCCTCAAGGTTCCTTAAGGACTTCTTTGGGTTCTGTGGGTCTCCATTTTAAAGGCATTATTGACATGAACCTAGGAGGTGTTTTTCCTGGAGTTCTTTCTCACCAGACTGGTTCCGGCTTCCTCCTGGGTGATGATGGAAAACTAAGGCACTTGCCAGCATATCATCCCCTCATTTTGTAATCCTCAGGCAGTTGCACAAAGGTTATATGGAACTTTACCAACTAGTTAAGGGCAGAGTCTGGGACAGTCTTAAAGGAATCAGGACCATTATTGCAATGTCCAAGTTTTGCATGTTAAGGAACTCCACCCAGGGCCAGATAAACTAGGTACAAGGGGATGCAGCAAGGGGACCTTCACTTAACACCTTTTCACACATACCCCTGGAGTTCTGAAACCCAGGGCCTTTCAAGTCATGGTTGAGAATTGTTGCCTAAACAGTCTCTCTGGAGTTTCCTAATTCCAGAAACTAAAGGGGCCTTAAGAACCCACAGGAGAAACCCCCGTGTACTCTTTCTATGGAAGTTATTGCTGAAGGAAGAGTTACTCTATATCAGATATCTTTAAGAGTCCTTAAAATTCTTCACTTGTAGCTACATTCATCTTAGAGAGCAGCTTATATTTAGGTAACCCTCATTTGTCCGGAGCAACTTAAAAAACAATTTAGAAAGAAAAACAGAGGACCAACTAAATTAACTGCCCAAGTAATTTTTTCCGCAAAGGAGACAGGATCAGAAAGGATTTTCATTTAAATTGTGCTGTTTTGCCTATATTTTCTGAAAATTTTTTGTGGAGATCCTAATAGAAATTTGCTTTTCCCCTTCCTATCCTGGAAATAGAAAGGAGGAGGACATATTCTGTTCCCCTGACCCCAAGGGCTGGAAGAAATAAAGTTGATGTTTGTGAACATGTAGAAATTCACATTCTTCAGCTACACTGGAGTCAAGGATTAAATTGTGTTAGCTTGGTTTTTCCACAGGACATAAGAAAGGTAAGCACTGAAAGAGCTTCCACGGGGATGTATGTGCTCTGGGCCTGGGCAGGCTGGCTCTGGTGATATGGAAACCACAGCATGCACACCCCACATTATTTGTCTTTGTTCACTGTTTTGAGCTTAGTAAAGAGGATGTCTGTGATGTACTCTGTGCACTCTGCCCTGGAATAATGAGTCATTCTGCAAATTGCTGGTTCAAATAATGGTCTTGCCACATTTCTTTGATAGACCTACTAGGACAAAGATCAGGTGTAAATCAGAATGACAATCTCCTGCATGCAACACTGGATATTTCCACTACCAGAAGGCATTTTGATTATTGTGCCTATCTTTACTTAGTCACAGTTCTGACTTGAGCATTTAATTCCAAAACCACTGCAGAGCAAGTTATCACCCTGAATTTAGCATGCTGTATTTAATGGTTAAAAAGGTATTGCATATACCAAAAAAAAAAAAAAAAAAAGGAAGAAAAAAAGAGAGAGAAAGAAAAAGAAAGAAAGAGAGAGAGAACTTCAGAGTTGGATACTAGTAAAAGCATTAAAGAGTTTAAGAAATCTTATGAGGAAAAAAAGACTAATTTAGTAAGACCATTAGTATTATTTATTTATTTATTTATTTATTTGAGACAGAGTCTCAAGCTGTCACTCTGGGTAAAGTGCTGTGGCATCACCGCTCATAGCAACCTCTAACTCTTGGGCTTAAGCAATCCTGTTGCCTTAGCCTCCCCAGTAGCTAGGACTACAGGCTCCTGCCACAACACCCGGCTATTTTTTTTTTGGGGGGTATAGTTGTCGTTGTTTGGCAAGCCTGGGCCAGATTCGAACCCACCAGCTCCAGTGTATGTGGCTGACACCTTAGCCACTTGAGCTACAGGCGCCGAGCCACATTAGTATGTGAATATTCTGAAGTGAATATTAATTTGGTCTGCTTTCTGAAGGAGGAAGTATGTCAGGAATATAGTATTCAGGTTCTTTAAAAATTGTTTATAAAAGATGCCAAATGTGTTTTTAAAAAATATTACCTGGGAATGTAAGACCAAGTCTTCACAGTAGAAATTTTTATTTACTAGGTATTATAATTATACATTCCTTTGGTATAAATAACATACATGTATATAAAATCTAATATCTGTATGAATGCTTAATAGCATCCTAATAGCTGTTTGAAGTGAAATCAACACCATAAGATAAATAACATAAATGTATATATAATCTAATATCCATATGAATGCTTAATAGCATCCTAATAGCTGTTTGTTGTGAAATCAACACCACAAGATTTGTGATTTACTATAAAAAAATTAGAAAGAATTCCATACTCACAAAATTAGTGGTATCGAGAATAGTGGCTGAGTAGGAAAAATCTGCTAGACCAATAAGTCTTCTATGAACAGGACAAGCCCAGTACTTGAAGGCCATTGATGTAGTTTGTGAGTCTGGCCTCAATGGACCCAGCTGCCAAATCCAACCCAAGTCTTTATGTCACCAAAGCCTTTTGGAGTAAGATTTTCGTGCAACGTCCTGGTGAGTGAGCGTCCCTTGTAACCAACCCTCTCAAAACTATAGAAAATTCATGCAACTATTCTGTGCCTGTTTGCTAATAACATATGTGCAACTGGGGAATTTGGTCAAAGACTTGTTTTCATTGAGCTCTTGGTAGTTAGATTGTGGGGGTGAATTTAGATAACCCCCAGATACCTCTAACAAGGCTACCAGTACTTACTAAAATATATTAATATTTGTGGACCATCCAAATTGGCTAAGGCCATTTCAATAAAGTAAATAATCAGTTGAGACACATGCACTGAATTTTGATATCCCCTCTGAGGCAGGTGATTTGCAAACTAT
Source organism: Perodicticus potto (assembly GCA_963574655.1). Classification (NCBI taxonomy): domain Eukaryota; kingdom Metazoa; phylum Chordata; class Mammalia; order Primates; family Lorisidae; genus Perodicticus; species Perodicticus potto. The sequence goes on from CAUYRH010098547.1 coordinate 33,251, forward strand.
ACGTTACTGTATATATTTTGTTTTATATCATCATCTATTTGCCTGAGAATTAAAATCCAACTCTTTTTTTAAATGAGGATTTGGAAAGAACACATTCACTTGGAAAGTCATTTTAGATATCCAGTCTTTGTTGAAAAGAATAAAAGAGCTAACAAAGTTATTAGGGGAATCAGCAGAATTTTTTTTAATCTTAAAATGATTTAGTTAGATAGACTCCCAGAAAAGGTGCATGGAAGGAGTTATACAACAAGGTGACTGATGTGACTGGCTTTCACCTCCTCTAACATTTATACTTGAGAACTTATCTCCTGTAATATTTACATGTAGGATTTAGTTCAATCTGTGTCAAGCAGATATCTGTCATGAAATTGTTTGAATTTCAGACCACATGCAATTACTTGAAATATTTTGTTTTATATCATCATCTATTTGCTGAGAATTAAAATCCGAGTCTTTTTTTTAATGAGGCTTAGTGGTTCATTTACACTTGTGCAGTATTTTATGATTCACAACGCATTTTGATGTTGTTTTTAGGTGAGAAATATGGCTTAATAATGTTGTCTGTTATGGAAGGAGTCATTAGTTCCCCAACTATTTATAGAAGATAAGATACAAATTGTATTTTCTCAGTTTTAAAAATAAATATGAGGACGGTTAATTAAACTGCCCAAGCTACCTATTCATGAATTAAAAGAGATTCCTAATGATTGGCACAAAAGTTCATCATCCTATATTTTCAAAGTATAGACTATATCTTTCTAACTAGTAATTTTAATAAGCTTGTTGGTCAACCAGATAAGTTTAAAATTTAATGTTTTCAAAAACATTAAATTATAAGATGTCATGGAATGCTTCTGTGTTGTGGACTGAAATGATTATATATGTAGAGCTGACTTGGTTATTAATAAAAAAAAACTGATTAGCAGATTTAAGATTGCCTTAATAAATAAAATATCCCAAGATAATAAATGTAAGATTGAAAATTTCTTTAATTACATTAATAAAAGTTATTAGAGTCATAGATTTCTTTTAAAATTTGCATGTCAAAAGTTCAAACCATATTTGAAGAGTTAAATTTTGACACTTACGAAGCATCAGAAAATTCGACACTTATAAAGACCAGTGTTCTCATTCCCCCAGCAATGACTGACAGACACAGTCTGGCCACTTTATTCCTCCCATTAATAGAACTAAGAGTGAAAAGGCTCCATTTCTTTAGTCCAAAAATGAATGTGAGTTTACCTTTAGCAAAGTTCATTCACATGCCCAAACATACTATGTCTCATACCCCTGAGTTTAGATCAGTGCATTTGAGAGGCATAATTCCTGCTAAGCATTCCATCCTTCTAAATTTTCATGAAAATACAATAGTTGAAGTTAAAAATGACCATTTAATCACTCCCTCTACAAGCATTTAATGGGCACCACTATCTTCCAGTATGCTATAGATGAGGAGAATGCAGTGGTGAAAAAATGGCCAAGGTCCATTATGTCATAGAGGTGCCTTTTTAGAGACTGTTATAGACATGAAACAAGTAAACAAATAAATTAATTTCAAAATTCAAGCAAAAATTTTTTAGGATGTGACAAATTCTGTGAATGATATAAGACCAAATGATATAAGAGAAGGTATGGGAGCTCCATACAGACAGAGCCAGGGCAAGTGAGAGCCAGATGGGCACTGGGCGACTCTGTGCCTCACTGAGGAAAAATAACTAAACATGGGCAAAGGAGATCTAAGAAGCCAAGAGGCAAAATGTCATCATGTGCATTCTTTGTGCAAACTTGTTGGGAGGAGCACAAGAAGAAGCACCCAGATGCTTCAGTCAACTTCTCAGAGTTTTCTAGAAGTGCTCAGAGGGGTGGAAGATCATGTCTGCTAAAGAGAAAGGAAAATTTGAAGATATGGCAAAGGCAGACAAGGCCTGTTATGAAAGAGAAATGAAAACAAAAAAGGGGAAATAAAAAAGAAGTTCAAGGGTCCCGATTCACCCAAGAGGCCTCCTTTGGCCTTTTTCTTGTTCTGTTCTGAGTATCACCCAAAAATCAAAGGAGAACATCCCAGCCTGTTCAGTAGTGATGTTGCAACGAAGCTGGGAGAGATGTGGAATAACACTGCTGCGGATGACAAGCAGCCTGCTGAAAAGAAGGCTGCAAAGCTGAAGGAAAAATACAAAAAGGATATTGCTGCATACCGAGCTAAAGGAAAGCCTGATGCAGTGAAAAAGGGAGTTGTCAAGGTTGAAAAAACAAGAAAAAGAAGGAAGAGGAGGAAGATGAGGAAGACGAAGCAGGTGAAGAGGAGGAAGAAGAAGATGATGATGAATAAGTTGGTTCTAGCAGTTTTTTTTTCTTGTCTATAAAGCATTTAACCCCCCCTATACATGACTCACTCCTTTTAAAGAAAAAAATTGAAATGTAAGGCTGTGTAAGATTTGTTTTTAAACTGTACAGTGTCTTTGTTTGTATAGTTAACATGCTACTGAATGTGTCTTTAGATAGCCCTGTCCTGGTGGTATTTTCAATAGCCACTAACCTTGCCTGGTACAGTATGGGGGTTGTAAATTGGCATAGACATTTAAAGCAGGTTCTTGTTGGTGCACAGCACAAATTAATTATAAATGGGGATGGTAGTTTTTTCATCTTCAGTTGTCTCTGATGCAGCTTATACAAAATAATTGTTGTTCTGTTAACTGAATACCACTCTGTAATTGCAAAAAAAAAAAGTTGCAGCTGTTTTGTTGACATTCTAAATGCTTCTAAGTAAATACAATTTTTTTTATTAAAAAAAAAAGAAGGTATAAATGAAGCAAAGACATCTGCTGGAAAAAATTAAGCTGGTAACACATCATTGTTATTATACAAGTAAAGAAAAAGTGAGAAAGACTAATTTAGAGGAAATGACAGCTGATAAATCCACACAAAACTTCTTGCCATTGAAATAGATTAATTAGAATTTGTAGTATTGATTAGTCCGAATTTCTAATGTCTTACTGCAGAAATATCCAGGCTAATTATTACCACTTCCCCACAACTCACTTCCCTGCTAGAAATAAGGCGTATCCTGCCACTAGAAACATTTCTAAAGGAGCAGAGAAGTTAGGGAACAATGTGAGTCAAAGAACAGTGAGTCTAATAGTCAAAGATGCCTATTTCCAGAATGCATATTCCCTCATTTTAGGGAAGATATGGATCCTAGAAACCACTTTTCATCATGGAACTCTAAACACTATAAAGCAACTACTATCTTTTGGAATTTAGTCCTTCTATTCAATGGCATTTAGCAGATTTCTCCCATAACTAGGCAGAGATGGCACTCTCTTTCACATTCTTTTGTTTTTTCTATTCCAAAGAATTATTTTTGAGAACAAATTTAAATTTGAAACTCATCACAATTTATTTGCTTTTATTTATAAGTGTTCATGTTTTTAAATGTTAAATTTTAAAATAGTATTCATCTGGGAAAAACTTTATTTCTTCTTCATTTATGAAACTTAGTTTAGCAGGATACAAAATTCTTACTGGCAGTTCTGTTTAAGAAAACTAAAGATAGGTGGAGCAAGATGGCAACCGAGTAACAGCTTCCTTGCAGCTGGGCACGGTGAAACTGGGGAGAGAGGACTTCAGGCATCTCTGGCAGGAGGGATCTACCCAGGAACTTCCCCTTGGGGACACAGGGAGACAGCGTGAGGCTTCTGGACACCCTGAGGAAGGCAAAAGCGGTGGAGACTGGGCAAGTGGTTGTGTCTGTTCATTCGGTCTGATCCTGTCAGCGGCTGTGGGTGGGGCAACAGTGGGACTGCAGGCTGGAGAGGCCTTGCCTGTGAGCTGTTTGGGTTTCTTTTGGATTTGGCACTTGGTTGAACTGCCTTGGGAGAACTTGGGCAGGAGTGTGGGGGGTTTTGAGTGTTGCCTGGGGCCCCAGACTAGGCCACTAAGCCAGAAAGAGCTGCCAGTATTTAGTGGTGGGTTGCGTGGAGCCATTGTGGGAGAACTGCTCTGGCAAGCTCCACCCTCAGGGTCACAGAACAGGCATCGGGCGGGAGCGAGTAA
>CAUYRH010098550.1:0-27614 GCA_963574655.1 Perodicticus potto
GCCATTGCTCCTACAGGTACAGTCTCTGGAAGGGCATCAGTCACTTTACTGGGTGCCTTGCCCAACGCCCCTGCTGTAATTTCAAACAGAATTTTGTCAATTTCCATTTCTGCTGCTTCCTCCATTTCTTCCTGATCATCCTTGCATTCAAAAGTGTCTTCTAACATCTCCTCTATGATCCCAGCCTAAACACAGAATAAACACATTGCTTCCTTCAACTATTAAATCTATTTCCATCAAACATCAAACACCCCTAAATACCATCTGGACCACCTTTCAGTCTCTCCAAGTCCAGTCTGCCCTTTTGAGGGTTAATAGATGGCCAAAGGAAACACTGTATGCTGTCCTCTGCAGAGAGGCAACAAAAGCCTAAAAGGAAATGGGTCTCTAAGTTCAGAGCTAAGCTTGGGGAGTGCCACTACTGGCTATCAGCAGAGCTTCCCAAGAAACTCAAACTATAATGGCAGCACTTGGGGAACAACTTGCTGATAGATGAGCGTGTTCCCTGCCTGTGGCTGTTTTGGGAAGTATCGTACCCTAACATTGCAAATATAGTTTGTGAATGCAGGAGCTAGAAACAGTATGAAAACTGGTTGGAATCATAGTAGTAGATACTGTGTTAACAAGAGCAGGTGGGAATCCAGAAAAGGCCTGCAGAGCATTGCAGGATATCCAAGTTACAGCTGCTGGCCTAGGGTAATCTGGTAGGTCTGCAAGGATCAATCAATTCACCCACTCCCAGCAGAACTAAAACAATGTTTCTAGGCCCACAACCTAAGGGAAGCCATGTGCTTTGCCCTAAAGGTGGCACCACTGCAGGCACAAGCAAATGGCTCTAAACACCAACCCAACACAATCAGGTCTTGCAGTCTTCCTGCTTAGCAGTGCCTTTAACCCCCAAAGTTCTACCAAGTGTTCTTTGTTATTAAAGCAGAATAGCACCCTTCAATGTCAAAAAGGAGGCTTCTGACATCCCCAGACAGAAGAGGTAGGAAGATGCTGAGCAGTTATGGTGGAGGGCAGAGGGAAAGCATGGGTTCAGGTTTCTGAGAAGTTGTCAGAGAAAGAAAATCCTGATTGCCTGTCACCTGAAAGAAATGAGCTCCTAGCTTTGTACCTTGATGTTCGATGACTCAAGGAGCAAAAGACATGTGCATCAACTACGGCTCTGGCACCCATGTACTTAGCCAACTCTCACTATGCTGATGGGATCAAATTTAAAGCAACTCTCTATCCTACCCACGTTTCTCTTAAGGATATGAATCTAGCTAGTACCCTATACTTTCCTTCTTCAGATCCTTTCTTCTAACCAAAATGAACAAATTCATTTATGGTCACCCAGGTGGGGTCTGAGGGCCTTCCAAAATGGAAGTCATCTTAGTGCTGGGAATACTATAAAACAAAACAAAACAAAAAGTTCAGTAAAAACTTGCTAACTGGTTTAAAGAGCCCACAAGAATCCTGACAGTAATAGTCCTTCACATTCTGGAGGCAGAAGTTGTCAGTCATTTAGTCATTCAGTTGGCAACCATTCAAATCCCTGCTGTGTGCCATGTAACAACAGGCTAGGCTCTGGAGATAACCAGAATGAATAGGATTGTGCCCCTGCCCTCAAGGAGATGAACTTCTATGGAGCTTCAGTATCTACTATATGGAAGCCTTTCTCCAAATTTATATTACTCCACTATTCAGAAACCATTATAAAAAGCACCCCAGATTCTAAAAACAGCACTTCCCTCCAATCCTGGTGTCTATATGACCTAACATGAGTAGGCCTGAGAAGCAGTCCAAAAATTTTCATGATATCCAGTTCTAGATCTACAGTCATCACCAACCTGGAGTCAAGACATCCATACACCACTTTTAAAGCACATACCCTCCTGACCCAGCTCCTTCCTTACTGCTTCTGCCCAAGGAATCTCTTTCCAAAGACCTGGCCCTGGGTGTTTTATGTTGCTTCTCTTATCTATTAATTTTCTTCTCCAGTTCCTCTCTCCATGTCTTATAACCTTCTGTATAATTCAAATTCATTAATGAAATTCCCTGAGAGAAAGGGAGGTGACTTCTATGCACAAACTCTACACAATGATTTGAGATGCACATTCTTAGTTGTTAGGCCAAGGTCTGAGGCATGAAAAAGCACCTGTAAAAGGGATTTCCCATCACCATTTCCTCTGTGACAGCTCAAGTGATAAGGTCAGACACTTATCCAACTCCGTATCTTCACTTACAACTAAGGTGACTTCAGGCAAGTTACCTGGCAGCTCAAAGATACAGCTTCCTTCTGTCTAAAAAGGTGACAAAAATACCTACCTTTCCAGGCTGGCTGGAAGAACTGGTTGGTGAGTGTGGTGCACCCCTGGCTCTGGGGGCTTAGTGACAGTGCCCTCCTTGCCCCTGTCACTGTCTGAAGGCCACCAGGAACAGGTCTTTGTCAGGGGATTCTGATTCTGGGGATTGGCAGCTATTTATGTACTTTCTATTTGGTTTTCAGTCTCTCTCTTTTTTAGTTTAAAATAGAGATCAGAGGCTCGGCACCTGTAGCTCAACGGGCTAAGGCGCCAGCCACGTATACCTGAGCTGGCGTGTTTGAATCCAGCCCAGCCCGCCAAACAACAAGGACGGCTACAACCAAAAAATGGCCGGGCATTGTGGCGGGTGCCTGTAGTCCCAGCTACTTGGGAGGCGGAGGCAGGAGACTCGAGACTTGCTTGAGCCCAGGAATTGGCGGTTGCTGTGAGCTGTGATGCCACAGCGCTCTATCCAGGGTGACAGTTTGAGGCTCTGTCTCAAAAAAATTTGTAATAATGTTTCTTTCCACTTCTGTGCTCATGTTGGAGACTGCAAACCATAGCTCCTTGATTTCTAAGTAGTGTTCCCTGAATCTTCCACCTCCCCTAGAGCTCTAGGTATACTTTTATGTCTTCTAAGAAACACTCTGCAATCTGACTAGCCTCTGCCATGTTCAGTTTCAACCAGTGTTCACAGCTAGCTGCTCCTGTCCTTAAATTGATTTCTGTCCAGAAGCTGCTGTCTGTCCACCCACACATACTCCTAACCCCTGCTACTTCCTGAGAGTCACTCGCAGTGCTTTGGGAAAAGAAGCAGGGCTAAGTCACCTTCATCATCTCTTTGGATAGTTCCCGCATGGTGGCCTGGATTTCTGGGATCTTCACAAGACTTTGCATAGCCTTCATCACTTCTGTGCTCTTCTGTAGGGAACCAGCCACTCGCAGAACCGCTGAAAGCAAAGGGGTATATAGTCAGGATTGCTCAACAAGATGGAATAAAGAGAGACAGCCAAATGATTAGCCATTCCAATAAATGGGATCAGTAGCAGATAGATTCCCAAAGTTATTTTATGTATCTTTAAACTACATCACTGTGTTAGTTGAACAAAAAACTGACTTTTCTAAATTGTGAGCCACCTAGGTTACTATTGGTGTGAATTCTTTGCACGTGCAGCCTACATGGCCAACCTACAGAGTGGCATGCCTGAAGTCCTAAAACTGACCTTTTTAGGGAAGGAAGCCAGCCAGAAATTACCGACACCCAAGCCAACTCACAAATCAGAAGAATAGCTCTAGATCGTGTAAGGGACACACTGGAAAACAGAAAGTTTTAGGCTGCCCAAGTAGAACTACCCATATACCACATACCAGCCTACGGACAGTGTTTAGTCTGCATGGACCTTGTCACTCACTAGTCCTCAGAAAAATGAGAGAAACTTGGATAAGAAACAGTGAATATAAGGTCTGACAATTAAGTTCGCAAACTTGTCCTAGAAAAAAGTGGTACATACCTAATTGCTAAGTATCACCAGGGTCACCTTTGAAGAACTCCCCTTGGGAAGCTATGTACTGACTCCAGTGCCTAGTCCACCCTTCAAAGCAATTTTGGAACTTTCTATCTGGAATGGCCATCAGGGCTCTCATACTACCCTTGATGTCCTGAATGCCATCAAAATGTCTTTCTTTCAATACTTCCTTTATCTCTGAGTAAAGGGAAAAGACCAGGTGAGAGGGAGAGTGTTCCAACACAATTATTTGTTTACTAACTAAAAACTCCCTCACAAGACACTATTGTGTGAGCTGGTACACTGTAGTGAAAGTAAGGGCAATGAATTGCTGGCCAAGATTTTCATTTAGGATTTTCCTATTTCCCTATCAATGTTTACTTGGTCTGCTCTGCTTCTCACAGTCAGTTGATGATTGTGATGCAAATTTGACAAATTTTTGCAATGTTTCCATCAGTTCTGCTTGTTATTAGCTGCCCTGACCTCTCTTCAGTGGCTCTTTCTCTCCCCTCAGAAAAACATTTAATCCATTTGTACACAGACGTTTTCTTCATGACATTATGCCCATAAACTTAGGGTACCTGGATTTCACTTCCACTATTGCCAAGTTTAATAAGAAATTTATAAATTTTCGTTCACTGCTTTAATTCAAGTTCCAACATTCTCACAATAGCACACAAAAACATGCAACAACAACAATGCCACTCAGCAAGACACTGCTACACGCTGACATAAACATACACGTGGGACACTGATATACCAAAGTTATAAAACCTTACCAAGGTGCTGCCAATGTAAGCACATATGGTAAGATAGGGAACTTAATTGTCAGACCCTGGGTATTGTATGTGTATCAGTATTAGGTGGTTACATTGCTTGCTGGGGAGAAACATTCTGTAGTCTGAGATCACATGCATACTACAATCTTCATTATAAGAAATCATAGTGCTAGCACAAGATTATTTCCTCCCCTTTATCCCAAATATCTTTAACATGACTGTTGTGCCTAAATCACGGGGTCCCCCCTATAAATTATCCATTGACCAAGTCCGATGCAAAAGCAAGAGGCAAATTTATTAGCTAGCCAAGGCTTTCTGTTCCTGATGCAGCAGGATAGCAGAAAAGCCTCACCTGCAGAGGAAAGAGCAGTTTTAAGGGTACAGAAAGGAACAAAGGGAGGGGGTGCTGGGCTCGAACTGCTGGGGAGAGCTGATAGGAGCATAAGGGTCTGGTCAATGTCTGTTCTGGGTTAACTGGCCTGGGGAAATATTTACTACCAGGATGGCCAAGGTTAGGGACTCTTATCGCTTGGGGCGGACATACTGGAGCTGGGGATGGGGGAGGAAGTAGGTTGCCTATCACCTTTGGTATTCGGCTGTAAATTGACTCTTTGGTATGCAGCCATAAATTAACCTTTGATGTGCAGCTGCAAATCAAAGGCTGTGGGGCAAGGTAGAATTAGTGAAAGGCTGTGGAACAAAATGAGTTAGTTTTAACAAAATGAAGTCAGCTTGGTTCTTTCAATGACAAACAGTTGGCAACCCTCCAAATCTCTTTTGGAATTTCATGAGACTTAAAGTTGTGAGAACTGTTACATATCAAGCTCTTCACAAACAATGGCACACAGACTTCCTCCAGGGCTATGGCTCTTGGCTAAGCCAGGAGTCACCACAAGTTTACTTGCAGTGGAATCCAGACCCTAGGAAGCTTTCACATCTAAGGGAAAACAGTGTGATTGGGGAAATGTTTATCTGACACATAAAGCAATCTGTGATTTTTCTAAAGGAGTAAAGAAGTTTGCTAGTTGCAGAGAATACTTCATTTCTCTTAACATCAGAATAGGAAAGTAAAATATTTATTAATTAAAATTAGTATAATGATAGAAGAAATGTCAAGAATCTGTGTATGGCTAAAAGAAGCAATAAATTACATAAATATGGCATTATAATGATACCAAAAAGATATTCCAAAATATAAAGTTATTACTCATTATTGTACAAAGATGAAAAGAAAAAAGTAAATATAAAGCATATTCCATATAGTTCTGTTTAAATGATAAAAATCTGCTGTCTACACGGGTCTATGTCTTACCCTTAATTTGCATCTTGAGTTTGTAACCCAGAGAGAGTGCCTGAACATAGCCTTACTTCATAAACTTTCTTGAGCTAGTAATTAGTAAAAATAAGTAGAAAGATGGGAGACATGGAAAAAACCGTGACTAGAAGTGTTAAATAATGAATCACTTGTATTTTGAAAAAGGTATAAATTTCTGATTATTAAACAAAACAAAGAGGCAACATAGTAAGAAAAAAAGGAACTCAAAAATAAAACTTATTACAGAAAGATTTAAACTGACAACCAATCCAAATGGATTTTTAAAAGGCCAACCTAAATGCATATTGTACACTTGTTGACTCAAAAAAGGTTGCTATATTTGGATGTGTCTCCCTCCAAATTTAGGTGTTGCCAATATGGCAGTGTTAAGAGGCGGGGGTTTTAAGAAGTGATGTGGCCATGAGGCTCCACCCTCATGAATGGGATTAAATGCTGTTATAAAAGACACTGAAGAATGGAGTTCACCCTCCCATGCCCTTCTGTCTTCTGCCACATGAGGACACAGTGTTCCTATCCTCCACAGGATGCAGCTCTCACCAGACACTGACCCTGCTGGCACCTTGATCTTGGACTTTATAGCCTCTGGAACTGTACAAAATAAATTTCTATATTACTTTATAAATCTCCCAGTCCCAGGTATTCTTTAATAGATGCACAAAATAAACTTAGATAAAAGCTTGGACAAAAAATATATTTTCTATGTTCCAAAAACAAAAAAGGTAGGTATAACAGATAATTATTTCATGATAAAAAGTCAGACCTTCAAAAGAACGAGAAGCCACAAGTTGCAAGAAAATATTGATATTAATACTTGCACAAAGACATATCTGTTAAAGGATGTTATCCACAACATACAAAGAACTCTTAAAACTCAATAATAAGAAAACAAACAATAAAATTAAAACATGGGCAAAAGACCTGAACAGACACCTTACCAGAATGTTGTACAGATGGCAAATAAGCATATGAGAAAATGTTCTAAATCATGCGTCATGAGGAGACTGCACTAAAAAACCTATTAGAATGGCCAAAATTTCCAGACTGCTGACACTAAATACAAGCAAGGATATGGAGCAGCAGGAACTCTCATTCATTACCGATGAGAATGCAAAATGGTATAGCCACTTTGGAAGACACTTCTGTCAGTTTCTAAACAAAACTAGTCATATACTTACCATATGATCCAGCAATCATGCAATTTGGTATTTACCCAAATGAATTAAAAACTTAAATCCACAAAGAAACCTGCACACAGATGTTTATAGCAGGTTTGCTTATAATTGCCAAAACTTAGAAGTGACTAAGATGTCTTTCAGTAGCTGTATGGATAAACCACTACATATAGACAATGGAATATTAGTCAATGCTAAAAACAAATGAGCTATCAAGCCATGAAAAGACATGGGGGAAACCAAAATGCATATTACTAAGTGAAACAAACCAATCTGAAAAGGCAACATATTGTATGATTCAAAGTATATGACATTCTAGAAAAGACAAAACTATGGAGAGAGTAAAATAGTGCTTGCTAAGGGTTGGGGGGGAAAGGATGAATAAATGGAGCTTCAGGGCAGTGAAATTATTCCATATGATACTGTGATGGTGGATTCATGGCATTATGCATTTGTCCAAACCTACAGGATGTATAGCAACAAGAGAGAGCCCTAATGTAAATTACAGACTTTATATTACATTATTACATAATGGGTGATAAAGATGTGTCAAAGTAGGTTTACTGATTGTAACAAATGTACTACATTTGGTTTGGGATGCTGATAGTGGTGGAGACTATGGAGGTGAGGCTGAGGTACATGCAAACTTTGTACTTTCTACTCGTTTTTCTGTGAACCTGAAACTGCTCTCCATATCAGTTTACTGAAAAACAGAATCTATACCCTGAAGATGAAATTAAAAGTAGCAGCCTGGCCCTATAGATTTAAGTCTAAAATTTTGTATGATGTGACTGGAAGGACCCCACTGCAGCCACACCCGACATAAGGATTTCCCTTCAGAATCTACAAAAGCCAATTTGCAAGAGAGTGCCTGGGCTTTTTTTCTCCCTGATTAATTTAGTGCACATATGACTTGGAGCACAGAGAGTTGGGTTTGAACCCCAGCTCTGTTATTTCCTGACTGTAATTTAGGACATGGCTGAAGAGACATGAGCTGTTTTCCTCATTTGTGAAGACTGAATGAGATCACATACGTAAAAGCCTTGTAAACTGTCACAAACATGCAAATATAAAGTGCTACTGCTGAATTATTTATAAACAAATGTATCTTATGAATGTCCCAGATGTGTGAGAGTTGGCTCTGATGCATGACAAACCTCACCTCTCACTGGCTGACTCCTGACTTGGAGAAAGCACTGATGAATGGGCCCAAGTTCCATGAACAAGACAACCAGCTGAAAGTAGGGACAGACAATGAGAGAGTAAAAGAAACCTAATCCCATAGCTCTGTTATAATGCACTATGGTCATGTTTTCTATTACCTGCTGCTAAACATATTCTTCAATTAATACAACAAAAGTAAACAAAAACCTCACTCATGGCTCAGCGTCTATGGCTCAATGGGCTAAGGCGCCAGCCACGTACACCTGAGCTGGCGGGTTCGAATCTAGCCTGGGCCCGCCAAACAACAATAACGGCCGCAACCAAAAAAAATGGCCGGGCACTGTGGCGGGCACCTGTAGTCCCAGCTACTTGAGAGCCGGAGGCAGGAGACTCGCTTGAGCCCAAGAATTGGAGGTTGCTGTGAGCTGTGATGCTACAGCACTCTATCCAGGGTGACAGCTTGAGGCTGTCTCAAAAAAAAAAAAAAACTCACTCATTACATTTTATGAAGTATATATAACACTAATTCTAAAGTCCAAACAAAACCCTAATCACAGTACTGCTATATGACATTCTAATGAACTCAGGTGCTATTTAAAATACTAACAGTGTCTTCAAATAGATTGTATGTGTATAAACCCAAGACCAAAGTTGATTCTTATTCAAAAGGCATGGGAGGCTTACTGCCAAAATGCTGCATTTCAAAAACAGGAACATACATCATATACTATTTTTTTTTAGACAGAGTCTCATTTTGTTGCCCTCAGTAGAGTGCCGTGGCATACAACTCACAGCAACCTCAAACTCTTGGGCTTAAGCGATTGTCTGGCCTCAGCCTCCCGAGTAGCTGGGATCACAGGCACCAGCCATAGTGCCTGGCTATTTTTTAAAGACCAGGTCTCACTCCTGTTCAGGTTGGTCTCGAACCCATGAGCTCAGGCAAACCACTGGTCCAGCCTCCCAGAGTGCTAGGATTATAGGCGTGAGCCACTGCACTTGGCCTAGTATGTTTTTTTTTTGAGCTCAGAACTAAGAATAAAATTTTTCTAAACAAGAACTGCTCTCAACTGTCATTACTGAACAGTGAATGGCTTTGAAAAAATAACTTTTGACAATGTTAATAAATTAAAATTAAAAGCCAAAATAGTCCTTTTATACATATGTGAAACTTATACTGCAGTAAAGTCATGATATACTAGAATATATATAAGTAGCATCAGGGTAGTGAGTGCATCTGACTGGGTTAATAATATGTTGGGCACACAATACAATCAATAATTAGTTGAATGCAAAAATTAATCAATCAATCTACGAACAAAGAATTATTTAACAGCAAATGGTCCCAGAAGTATTTGTTACACTAAAACACAAATTCTTATCTAAAATCTTCAAAAACCAAAGCATTTATAGTATTGTCTTACATTTAATCAAAGTATTCTTATATTTAATGGTTAAAATGTCACTAAATTTTATGTGTATATGGTTAAATGGCAAATTTTGTCATGTATATTTTACCATAATAAAAAAAGTCCCACCCTAAAGTTAAAATTCTACAGAAAATATTACTAAGTCAGTACTATAAAAACTAGCTGACCAGGCGGTGCCTGTGGCTCATCGAGTAGGGCGCCGGCCCCATATACCGAAGGTGGCAGGTTCAAACCTGGCCTCAGCCGAACTGCAAAACAGAAAAATAACCGGGCGTTGTGGCGAGCGCCTGTAGTCCCAGCTACTTGGGTGGCTGAGGCAAGATAATCGCCTAAGCCCAGGAGTTGGAGGTTGCTGTGAGCTGTGTGACACCAAAGCACTCTACCGAGGGTGATAAAGTGAGACTCCTACAAAAAAAAAAAAAATAATAAAAAATAACTAGCTGACCACATTTAAAATTAGCAAAATCAAAATAACACAGAAAGGATCATGAAATAAAATGGGTGGCATTTCACTGATCACAACTTTTGCTGCCTCTAGGCCTGACAGCAGATCTCCCTGGGTTCCAGGATCCCTCCAACTTGAGAGCCGCTTCCCATGTTCTTCTCTCAGTGTGGGGTGCCAGGCTCTACTAAAAGCTCTATACAATGGAGACTTGCTGGAAAAAGTTTTTTAAAACTATGAAATGCTTCACAAATTTGTGTTCATCCTTGTTCAGGGGCCATGCTAATTCTCTCTATACCATTCAAATTTTAGTATATATGCTGCTCAAGAGAGCACTAGATTTCTTTTGTATTTGGCAAGGCACTCACTGTTTTATTTCCATCCCCTAGCATTGTGCCTGACAGAGCGGACACTCAAATATTTGTTGAGTGAACCAGTAAATGAATTTAGAAGAAAACAGAGAAAAATGGCTCAGTACCCATAGCTCAGTGGTTAGGGCGCCGGCCACATACACCAAGGCAGGCAGGTCTGAACCCAGTCTAGGCCTGCTAAACAACAACTGCAACAACAACAACAACAAAATAGCCAGGCATTGCGGCGGGTACCTGTAGTCCCAGCTACTTGGGAGGCTGAGGCAAAAGAATCACTTAAGTCCAAGAGTTTGAGGTTGCTGTGAGTTGCGACGCCACAGCACTCTACCAAAGGTGACATAGTGAGACTCTGTCTCAAAAAAATAAAGTAAAATAAAGAAAAAGAAAGAAAACTATCATATTCAAATTGGGGGAAAATATTAGTATCTTGATAGCAAGCAACATAAGGGCTCAAGTGCTCCTAAATAAAAACTATACATTTAATATTGGGTCCGAAATATGGCTTTTTCTTTTTATTGTATTGACCATGAAAATTCCAGAACATTTCTTCATAAAAATAGACAATAACAATTTTCAGATGGCAAAAGGGTGGAAAGGAATTTCAACAAATAGGAACTAGTGCTCTAGTTTAAAAGTACAGACATAGAATGACTGTATCCTGGTGACAAAAACAGGACAACTAATGTAGGATAAGAAACTAAAAACCAGAAATAAAGAGAAAAGGATTAAAAGGACTTTTTAAAACATTCTGTTGTGGAGAATTTATCATTTCACAAAAGAGATATGGATGTCAAATAAGGACAAGAAAAGATATGTCTAATCATTAACCATTAAGGAAATGCACAATAAAACTATAATCAGCACCACACACCTATGGGAATGGCTAAAAAAAACCCAGTGACAACACCAAATGCTGGAGAAGATGCATAAAAAATAGACCACTCAAACATTGGCTAGTAGGAATTTAGTCTCTCTAGGCCAGTGGTTCTCAACCTTCCTAATGCAGCAGCCCTTTAATACAGTGGCAACCCACAGGTGGAGAACTGCTGCTTGAGGCAATTTGACATTTTTTTTTTTTTTTGAGACAGACCCTCACTCTGTTGTCATGGGTAGAGTGCCATGGTGTCATAGCTCACAGCAATTTCTAACTCTTAGGCTTAAGTAATTCTCTTGCTTCAACTTCCTGGGTAGCTGGGACTCCAGGCATGTAGCACCATGCCCAGCTAGTTTTTTTGTTTGTTTGTTTCATCCATTTTTTTGGTAGAGATGGGGTCTTGCTCTTGCTCAGCCTGTTCTCAAACTCCTGAGCTCAAGCAATCCATCCGCCCTGGTCTCCCAAAGTGCTAGGATTACAGAAGTGAACTACCATGCCCAGCCTAATTTGATAATTTCTTATATGCAAGAATAAAACCCAGCAATTATTTTATTGGGCATTTATCCTAGAGAAATGAAGATTTATGTTCATGTAAAAACATGTATACTTTTATAGCAGTTTTATTCCTAATAGCCAAGAACTGGAAACAACCCAGAAGTCCTACAATGGGTCAATGGTTAAAGAAATTGTGGTATATCCATATAATGGAATATTACTCAGCAATAAAAAGAAATTAACTATTGATGCATTCAAAAGCCTGGGTTAATTTCCAGACAATTATGCTGAGTTAAGAAAAGCCAATCCCAAAAGGTTACATACTACATAATTCCATTTATAGTTTTATTCTTGAAATGACAAAACTATAGAAATGGTAAACAAATTAGCAGTTGCCAGAGATTAAGGAGAGGGTGAAGATGTGAAGAAAGTAGGTATGGCTATAAAGGGCATGGAAATGTTCTGTGACTCAACCACATCAATGCCCATATCCTGATTGAGATACTGTACTCCAGTTTTGCAAGATATTACCACTGAAGGATACCAGGTGAAGGGTACACAGAATTATCTGTATTATTTCTTACAACTACATGTTTGAGAGCCTATATTTTTCTAAAAATAAAATCTTAATTTTAGGCTCGGCGCCTGTGGCTCAACAAGCTAAGGTTCAGCCATGTACACCTGAGCTGGCAGGTTCGAATCCAGCCCAGGCCGCCAAACAACAATGACGGCTGCAACCAAGAAACAGCCGGGCGTTGTGGCGGGCGCCTGTAGTCCCAGCTACTTGGGAGGCGGAGGCAAGAGACTCGCTCGAGCCCAGGAATTGGAGGTTGCTGTGAGCTGTGATGCATAGCACTCTACCCAAGGTGACAGCTTGAGGCACTGTCTCAAAAAAAAAAAAAAAAAAAAAAAAAACCTTAATTAAAAAAAAACATTTTTCTATGTCTAAAAAAAACCATAGAAAAGAGAATATAAAAATAAAGCAACATTACACTGTTGTGCCTGCCAGAAATACAAATGAAAAACATAAGGATATTATGTACATAAAAACAATTTCTGCGATAAACATTATATAATAATAACAATAACCAAATGTGGAAGTGAAATAGCTAAATAGCTTCACAATCAGTAAAATGCAAAAACTAACAGAAATATTCTGAAAAGAATTTGGATTCCAATAATGAGAGTAACAAAAACAGAACTCACTCTACCTATCACAGGCTCTTATGGGAATTACAGATAAATTTTAAAAGTCAGAAAATAGTATTAGAAATGTCATCAACAGCAAAATGCATTCATTGGTAGAAATGGCCCAGGGGAGTAATATAGTCACAAACTAGGATGATAGTTTTTTGAGACAGAGCCTTAAGCTGTGGCCCTGGGTAGAGTGCCGTGGCATCACAGCTCACAGCAACCTCCAACTCATAGGCTCAAGCAATTCTCCTGCCTCTGCCTCCCAAGTAGCTGGGACTACAGGCGCCCGCCACAACACCCAGCTATTTTTTGCTTGCAGCCATCATTGTTGTTTGGTTTGCCCGGGCTGGATTCGCCTTAGCTGCTTGAGGCACAGGCGCTGGGCCGATAGTGTGGTTTTTAAAAGCCAACTTAAACTGACAACTACAAACACAGATTATGAGAAAATAGGGAATCTTATGATGACATTTCACAATAATAATAAATGAAATCTCACATAAGTGATATTAACCACATTCAAGGCTCAAAAGTAAAATTCTTTTAAGAGACTGAGATAATTCTCTTTTATAATTAAGTTAAGAAAAATAAGTTTCCAAAAACACATCTAAGACAGTAAGAAATAAAGAACACCCATGATTGCACATTAATGTACACAGCTATGATTTAATAAACAAACAAAAAAAGAATAAAGAACAGAAAGAAATAAGGAAATAAAGAAGAATAAACAAACAAATAAAAAAATTAAAAAGAAAAGAAATAAAGAAACAAGTATCTTTTCTTTTAAAGATAAAAGAAAAAGGGCTCGGTGCCTGTGGCTTAACGGGCTAAGGCGCCAGCCACGTACGCCTGAGCTGGTGGGTTCGAATCCAGCACAGGCCCGCCAAACAACAATGACGGCTACAACCAAAACATGGCCGGGCGTTGTGGCGGGCGCCTTTAGTCCCAGCTACTTGAGAGGTGGAGGCAAGAGACTCGCTTGAGCCCAGGAATTGGAGGTTGCTGTGAGCTGTGAAGCCACGGCACTCTATCCAGGGTGACAGCTTGAGGCTCTGTCTCAAAAAAATAAATAAATAAATAAAGATAAAAGAAAAAGAAGCTGGCTCGGTGCTCATAGCACAGTGGTTACGGTGCCAGCCACATACACCAAAGTTGGCGGGTTGGAACGCAGGCTGGACCAGGTAACCAACAATGACATCTGCAACAAAAAATAGCCGAGCTTTGTGGCGGGTAACTGTAGTCTCAGCTACTTGGGAGGCTGAGGCAAGAGAATCGCTTAAGCCCAAGAGTTTGAGGTTGCTGTGAGCTGTGACGCCACGGCATTCTACCCAGGGCAACATAGTGAGACTCTGTCTCAAAAAAAAAAAAAAAAACAAAGAAGAAGCTAACACATTCTACAATATGGGGAACCAAAACCTAAGAGGATGACAGTCATAAAATACTGTAACAATGTACCTTTGACAAACTTTCAAAATTTAAAGTCATGCTTATATATGACTTCTATGCTACCCACTTGAAAAAAATAATTTGAAGTATTTATTAAAAAGACATATATGGTAGAGACAATAAAATTACTATAAAAGCTCAAAAGGGTGACTTGTTTCCATAAATGTAGGCTGGAGTCTTTCAACAACCGCACTTTGACAGTTTGGGTAGGATAATTCTTTTGTTGTAGACAGCTGTGTTATTCATTCTGGAGCATTTTAGCAGCACCTTCGATTTCTGCTAGCTAGACTCCAGTAGCAATGCTGCTGACTCCCAGTTGTGACAACCAAAACTATCTCCAAACACTGCCAAATGCCCCCCACTGAGATCAGTGACCAAGGCTAACAAAAGTAATACAGCTGAGATTAAATTCAGCTGTGAGCATCTCTAGAGCTAAAGCACAAGGGTATTTTGGTTGAAAGGTAGTATTGGTAGAGGCACACTATCTCACTGAGAAAGGTATTTCTTCAGCACTAGGTTCTAAAATAAATTTCTTCCCCCACCCTTTTTATATTAAGGAATACAAAAGTACACGAAATTTATTGACTACAATAATAAGTGTAGAGAAGTTACAGAAATAATCTTCATATGGCTGTTTCTTACCAATAATCAAAAAAGCAAAGGATTGTATGAAAAGAGCTCAGTAAAGGCATTTCCTTAAGAAGCAAAGCTGAAGGGAGTGTGAAGGCCTTGTGAAGCTCCTGTGAAGGTCAAGCTTGCTGCAAGGGTAGGGCTTTAAAATTCTAGAGGGACGAATGTCTCATATCACTCTCATTTAATGCCAAAAATGTGTTTTTCTTACACTATATTTAGAGTATAAAATAAACATTTGTATGAATTACAATTAAATTAAATACAAAACAATCATAATTTGTTAGGGAGGTAGATGATGTTTTTCCTCCCTTTAAAAATTTTTCTTCAATACTCAATATATTCCATAGTTGTTTAAAAAAATTTCATTTAATGTTGTGTTTGTATAGGGGAAAATAATATTTCATTTGACAAGAAATTGCATACTGTAGAATTTGGATTTATATAAGTTTTGAAGGAGAAAACTTAAAACCACTGAGTAAACAGCACCATGGACAGATAATATATAACAGATATATATTTTAGAAAACTACTCACTGTTCAGCAAGCCTTAAAGAAACTGAATTTTAATCTTGTATATACCAAATCATGGTTAAACATTAAATGCCAAATAAAGTTCTGTCTTACTTATGGTACTCTAGTAGTACTAAAAGATAAGGTACCTGAAGCCAAAACAAAGAATTGGTGAAGATTAACTTTTGTTTTATGTATTTCTATGCCATTTTAAAGTAGTAAGTCTTATCACTTCTAAATTAAAGATACTAAGAAAGCATTTAAAATGTGTTTTGATTCAACAAATCAGTTTAAATTTCACAAATGTTACATCTGACCAAAGATTCATACCTTGCAGACTCACTTTCAAGTACTCCAATTAAAGCACAGAAACAAAACAAAGAAAAAAGGCAAATGTAGCTAGGGAGATGTACCACCCTGCCTGCCCCTCTGGACATGGTGTCCCTACCATCTATGAACTTAGGGTTCTCTTGCCTCTCTGCCAACCAGGACTCCACCATGACTTAGCATCCAGGCCTACCTCAGGTAAATATATATGACATTAGATACACACGTACAGAAAATATACATAACATAAAATTTATGATTTATAAACATTTTTAAATGCATAGTTAAGTGGCATCAGTTTGTGCAACCATCACCGTCTATCTCCAGAAATTTTCTCATTTTCCCAAACTGAAACAGTACCCATCAAACACTAAATCCCCACTTACTGACTCGGCGCCTGTAGCTCAAGCAGCTAAGGTGCCAGCCATATACGCCAGAGCTGGTGGGTTTGAATCCAGCCCGGGCCTGCCAAACAACAACAACCACCAAAAAATAGCCAGGCGTTGTGGCGGGCGCCTGTAGTCTCAGCTCCTTGGGAGGCTGAGGCAAAAGAATCGCTTAAGTCCAGGAGTTGGAGGTTGCTATGAGCTGTGATGTCCCGGCACTCTACCCAGGGCAACAGCTTGAGGCTCTGTCTCAAAAATAAATAAATAAATAAATAAATCCCCACTTACTATCCTCCTTACCCTTGGCAACCACCATTCTACTCTCTCTAAATTTGACTACTCTAGGTACCTCATATGAGTGGAATCACACAGTATTTGTCATTTTTTGATGTTTATTTCACTCAGCATAACATCTTCAAGGTTCATCCAAGTTGTAGCATGTGTTGGAATTACCTTCCTTTTCAAGGCCAAATGATATTCTATTGTATGGACATAACATATTCTGTTTACCCATTCATCTGCTGTAAGACACCTTCCATTTTTTGGCTATCATCAGTGCTGCTATGAACATAGGCATGAAAATACCTGTTTGAGTCCTTACTTTCCAAATTTTGGGGGTATATACACAGAAATAGAATTGCTGGATTATATAGTAATTCTATTTCCTGTCCTACCTTTGAACCTCTCCTTTAACCCTCTCCCTCAATCAAAACATATTCATCATCTGTCTCATTTTGCAAGGAGCTGCTGTCAGAAAGCTGTCACTTACAAAGCATATAATCATGACAATGTATTAATAGCTGACAAGGCTTAACAGATTATCCCTCCTAGGGCATCTGCATTTTAATAGGAGAACATCTAAAGGAAAAGGAATGACTTTGTCAAAGTGTAGCTTTTCAAAGTAGTAACAGACCAGGGGTGGGATGGGGACCATGGCAAGACACAAAGACTTCTCAGGAACTCTGGAAAACTATTTCTAGTTTCCTCCTTTTCCACTCCTTCCTACCCTGTCCCAAGTTCTATCCTGTTATCCTCTGCACTATATTTAATCTCCTAACATGCAACACTCTACTATAAACCCTCTCAACAATACTCTCTAGGGTCCCTCCTGCCAGCATTATGCTTAGGTGCTGAGGAAGCAAGGTAAACCAAACAGCCATTAATCTCATGAAGCTAGTCTGGTCAGCTCCAAGTGGAATCTCTTTTCCCTCTTAGACCTGTTCTTCCTCCTGTGTTTCCAGTGTCTTTCTTTTTTCTTTTGAAATGGGGTCTCACTTTGTCACCCAGAGTGAAGCTCACTGACACTCACTGCAACCTTGAACTCCTGGACTCAGTTGTCCTGTCCCAGCCTCCCTAGCAGCTGGGATTACAGGCAAGTGCCGCAACACCTGGCTAATTTTTTTTTTTTTTAATAGAGACAGGGGTCTCACTATGTTGCCTAGGCTTCCAGTGTCTTTTAATGGCCCTGTTATTTTTTCCGATTCAAGGGCTCAGAGCATCTCAGGCTTGTTTATACCTTCACCAAGTCCTATTCACTCTGCATCCAGAGTAGTTCATAGCATCCTCTCTTTCACTCTGTACCCACTAGACCAATTTTTTCAGTCACCCTATTCCACGTATTACTTCTCATGCCCCACTGCCTCCAATCTCACCGCACTGTCCCCCCTGTACCTGCACTATGTGCTTACCATGTGCCAAAGCTTGCTACTGTCTATGAAATGAAATAAAAATTCCTCAGCCTTGGCCAAGTATAGTGGCTGATACCTATAATACCAGCACTTTGGTCTGGACCAGACTTTGTCTCTTAAAAAAAAAATTTTCTCAAGCTAACTCTTAGAATTCTGACTCCATCTTACCCTTCCAGCTTCCCCTCCCACTGCTCCCTTTCATTCTCTCCTGTCAAACTGTTTCCTGAACACAGCCTGAAACATTTCACTGTGCCTTTGTGCATCTAATCCCTTTGTACTCAGATGCCTCCCTGATTCTCCCTGAAATAGTCTTCCTCTGAACTCCCACTGCATTTCATCTGCACCAGTGCTACAGCACATCCCACACTTAGATCTCTTCTTTAAAAACCCTTGCTTTCCTAACGGCTATACGAATTATCTTCTTCACCTCCCTGCTCATCTTCTCCAGCCATCCCTCAATCCTTGCTCTGTACCTCCCAGACCTTCCTCTGGCGCTGTGAATACAGTCATCTTAACCCTTAGGCCCCCATTTTCTTCTTGGCATTATCCCCATAAACTTAGAAACATGTCCCTGATTTTACTTCCACTCTTGCTAAATTTAACAAGAAATTTACAAACATTTGTTCATTATTTTAATTCAAGCTCTGACATTCTTGGAATGGCATACAAAAACATACAACAATAATGAACACCATTCAGCAAGACACTGCCATACCTTGACACAAACACACACAGCTGGAGACACTGATATACCAAGGTTATGAACCCTCATCAAATTATTTGTACAGTGTTGCCAACATAAGCATATGGTGCCAAGTTTATGAATTTATTGTTGCAAACTTAGTTTTGACCTTATAGATCCCCCTGAAAGAGCTCTGGGACTCTCAGGATTCATGGGGATGAGACACTGAAAAATCACTGTTCTAGAAAGAATACATGCAGAACTGATGAATTCCTATATGAGCCTACTGTAGTTTAGTTTTGACACTACAAGTGAAAAAGAGAGCAAAATTACAAAGGTATTATTCAAGATTGCACTTTCTTTAGTAAAACACTCAAACAAGTCACACTATTGCCAAGAAATCTGCAAAAACAGCTTAAAAGCTCACACAAAGGGCGGTGCCTGTGGCTCATCGAGTAGGGTGCCGGCCCCACATACTGAAGGTGGCTGGTTCAAACCTGGCCTCCGCTGAACTGCAAAACAGAAAAATAGCTGGGCGTTGTGGCGGGCATCTGTAGTCCCAGCTACTCGGGAGGCTGAGGCAAGAGAATTGCCTAAGCCCAGGACATGGAGGTTGCTGTGAGCTGTGTGACGCCACGGCACTCTACCGAGGGCAATAAAATGAGACTCTGTCTCTACAAAAAAAAAAATACATTGAGAAAATGTGAAATAAGCCTGTGACAAACTTCTTTTGTTAAATCATTCTGCTACTAATTTATTTTTTATTTTTTATTTTTTTTTGTGAGACAGAGCCTCAAGCTGTCACCCTGGATAGAGTGCGGTGGCATCACAGCTCACAGCAACCTCCAATTCCTGGACTCAAGCAAGTCTCCTGCCTCTGCTTCCCAAGTAGCTGGGACTACAGGCGCCCGACACAACGCTGGCCAATTTTTTTTTTTTTTTTTTTGGTTGCAGCCATCATTGCTGTTTGGCGGGCCCAGGCTGGATTCGAACCCGCCAGCTCAGGTGTACATGGCTGGCGCCTTAGCCCGCTGAGCTACAGGTGCCGAGCCGTCTGCTACTCATTTAATAATATCAAGGTCATATATTAGGAAAGAACAATACCATCACTTGACGATGAGGGCAGATTTATTCTCTTCACAAACATTAACTGAGCCAGACACTGTTTTGGGAGCTGGAGAAATATCAGTAGAGATATATCAGTGGACTAGATAAGGTCTCTGGTTTAGATCTCTGAAAGGAGACATTCAATTTACAAGTTCAAAATAAATGAACAAGTTAATTTCAGATACTTATAAAGACTATAAGGAAATTAAAGGTAATGTTGTGATAGTAATAAAATAATGGTGGGGGAGGGAGGCAGACCTTAAGAAAGGCTTCATCCAACACTTGAGTGTGAACTATGACTTCAATGCTTGAATGACAAGAAGGAGTGATCCATTTAAAGAGGTGGGGAAGAATGTACCTGGCAGAGAAAAAATCAAGTGTGAACGTTCTATGACAGAAATAAGCTGAGCTAGTTCAAGCAATAGAAAAGTCAGTATGACTGGATAGAAAATAAAAAGGTGAAAAGCAGGAGATGAGATCAGAGAAACTGACAGACACCCCAGGGCCTTACAGATCAATCTAAGAACTGGGGTTTTGTTTCCTTGTTTTGTTTTGGTTTTTTTTGAGACAGAGTCTATGTTGCCCTGGGTAGAACACTCGGGTGTCACAGCTCACAGGAACCTCAAACTCTTGGGCTTAAATGATTCTCTTGCCTCAGCCTCCCAAGTAGCTGGGACTACAGGTAAGAACCCAGGTTTTAATTTAAATGCACTGAGAAATCACAGTGTTTTAAAAATAGAATACCAGGGTGGCGCCTGTGGCTCAGCAAGTAGGGCACCGGCCCCATATATGAAGGGTGACAGGTTCAAGCCCGACCTCGGCCGAACTGCAAAAAACAAAAAATAGCCAGGCGCTGTGGCGGGCACCTGTTGTAGTCCCAGCTACTCGGGAAGCTGAGGTAAGAGAATTGCCTAAGCCTGGGAGTTGGAGGTTGCTGTGAGCTATGTGACGCCATGGCACTCTTCCAAGGGTGATAAAGTGAGACCCTTGTCTCTACAAAAAAAAAAAAAAATAGAATACCATAATCACATATTCATTTCATGAAGATAATCCAAATTCTGTGTAACATATGAATTATAGTTGAGTGAGTATGCAAGCAAGACAACTATTAAGAAGCTATTGTAATCCAGGCAAGAGCTGATACTAGCTTGAAGTAAGATGCCACAATTTACATAAGGAAGGGAAAGAAAGAAATTAAGAATGAATCCTAGGTTTTTGGCTTGAGAAAACTGGACAGATGGTGGTTCCAATAAAGAGATGAGAAAGATTGGAAGATGAGCAAGTGGTAGGGGAAAGGAAATCAAGATTTTTCTGCATGAGTCTATTAATTTTGAGATACCCATTAAGACATCTGAGTGGAGATGCCAACAACCCACTCAGAGATATAAAGTCAGGCTTGAAGATAAAAATTTGAAAATCAATAGCATTTAAAGGCACAGAGTTAGATGAGATCAACTAGATGAAAAAGTATAGATCGAAGAGAACAAAGGAATAGAATGGAGCCCTAAAGCAACCTCTTAACATTTTGAGACCAAAGGATATTTTTTTTAGTTATGATAAAACCACAGATATTTAAAACAAACATAATATATCATTAGGGTATATATTTTAAAAATATGCCCTGGATTTATGTGCAGTACATATGAGAACATTTATGTTTACAACTGAAAGTGTATATTATGAGAAAGACTTTTTCATGCATATTAATGGTTATTTATTATGATTGTAACTGCTTGAAAAGGTATTCTGGAATCAGTACACAGGAAGAAAGGGTGGAAACAAAGCTCAAGATTAGTAGAAATATCAAAAAGATAGTATTTCATGAAAATTAAAAAGTCTGACAATATCAAGGGTTGGTGAAAAGGTATGGAAAAAAGAACTCTCTCATCCACTGCTGCTATAAAACATAAATTAGAAAAGCCTCTTTGGAAAGCAATTTTGTAATGCTAGCCAAACTGAAACCCAGATATTTATTAGCAATTCTACCCAGTATATAATTGTCTTAAACCTTTATACAAAATTGAAAACAACCTAAATGTTATTCCATCCACTACTTCAAATGCATGAACTACCTCTACATTTATTATTCAAAATCATAATGATAAACAGGGGGAAAAGATGTGGGATGATATATCTAGCACAATGCCATTTATACAAATTTTAAGATTCATAATTGTGATTTCCTCTGGGGACTATGGGAGAGAAGGGAATGAAATTGAGAAGGGACATTAAAGAAGCTTCAACTTTAGTAATAATGTTTTATTTCTTTTATAATATAAAAGCAGGAAAATATAACAAAATATTAAATTTTATTTGTTCCAGATGACAGGCACAGAAGCATTTAATATATTATCCTCTATGCTTTTATCTTCATAACTGGGGAAAAGAGAGGCCGTGCATACATTGCTTTATTTACAGAGGAAAAAAGGCAAAATAAGCAAAGTGTTTTCTATAAAGCCAATAGTGAAAAATTTTTAAATAAGTTTATCATAATCAATTTAACATGCATCTTTTCCGCATGTTACAGGAAAAATAGGGAACAAATATGAAACTTTCAAAGCTGGCTATAAGAGTCAAAAGTATTTACTCAAGCTTTTAAAATGACAGATAAGATTCCGTTATTTCTTTATGACACTGAATACTCAGCTAGATATTATCTAAGTAACATATTCAGTATCTAAAGGCCTAAATTCCTTACTTTAGGACTGACACAACTTGTCTTTATAGGTGAAGATAATCTTAATAGTTTTTTAATAAATTTCTCCATCATTTCTTTTTTTTTTTTTTTAGCGTCAGAGTCTTTTCATATTGCCCAGGCTAAAGTGCAGTGACTATTACAGGCACAATTATTACAAATTGCAGCTCCAAACTCCTGAGCTCAACTGATCCTCCCACCTCAGCTTCCCCAGTAGCTGGGACTACAGGCACATGCCACCACACCCAGCTTCTCCAGAATTTCTGAATCTGTATTCAATCTAAATATCCCAGTCACTTTGCTACCATTGTCAAAGAACTATAATTCTGAGTTAAGACTTCCTAATTTAATGAAAAAATGCTCATTATCCTTAATCATCAGAGAAATGCAAATCAAAACCACTGTGAGATATCATATAACTCCAGTAAGATTAGCCCACATTACAAAATCCCATAACTACAAGATGTTGGCGTAGATGTGGAGAGAAAGGAACGCTTCTACATAGCAGGTGGGAATGCAAGCTAATACAACCTATTTGGAAAGAAGTTTGGAGAAGACTCAAGGAACTAAAAGTAGACCTACCGTTCGATCCTGCAATTCCTCTACTAAGTATATATCCAGATGATCAAAAATTATTTTATAACAAAGACATTTGCACCAGAATGTTTACTGCAGCCCAATTCATATATTTTTTATTTATTTATTTATTTATTTTTGAGACAGAGCCTCAAGCTGTCACCCTGGATACAGTGCCGTGGTATCACAGCAACCTCCAATTCCTGGGCTCAAGCGAGTCTCCTGCCTCCGCCTCCCAAGTAGCTGGAACTACAGGCACCCGCCACAACGCCCGGCCATTTTTTAGTTGCAGCCGTCATTGTTGTTTGGCGGGCCCGGGCTGGATTTGAACCCCCCAGCTCAGGTGTACGTGGCTGGCGCCTTAGCCCGTTGAACCACAGGCGCCTTGCCCTGCAGCCCAATTCATAATAGCCAAGACAAGGAAACAGCCCAAGTGCCCACTGACTCATGAATGGACTAACAAATTGTGGTATATATACACCCTGGAATACTATGCAGCCATAAAAAAAGATGGAGACTTCACATCTTTTAGGTTTACCTGGATGGAGCTGGAACATATTCTTCTTAGTAAAGTATCTCAAGAATGGGAAAAAAAAGTATCCAATGCACTCAATACTACTATGAAATCAATATATAATCACCTACACACTCATGTGAATGGCAAACCGTAACTATAGTCTAGAAAGTAGAAGAGAAAAGGAGAGAGAGGGGAGGGGAGGGGGGATATGGGAGGAGAGAGAGTATTTGGGGGGACCTCACCTAATGTGCATGATGCAATGGTACATTTCAAAACTATTAAGAAATGAGTATAATTGTGATGGATGTGTTACTTAGTTCAATGTAAGCATTTCACATTGTATATCGAAGCAGTAGCCTGTACCACATAAATGCATCAATGTACACAGTTATGATAAAATAAAATAAAATAAAATAAAATAAAAAAGACTTCCTAATTTAAGGCCAGGCACAGTGACCCACACCTATAATTCTAGCACTCTGGAAGGGTGAGGTGGGTGAATTGCCCTGAGTTCACAGGTTCAAGACCAGTCTAAGCAAGAGATCCTGTCTCTAAAAATAGCCGAGCGTTGTGGCAGGTGCCTGTAGTCCCAGCAACTTGGGAGGCTGAGGCAAGAGAATCACTTGAGCCCAAGAGTTGGAGGCTGCTCTAAAATATGACGCCATAGCACTCTATCATGGGTGACAAAGTGAGACTCTCTCTCAGAAAAAAAAAAAAAGACTTCCTAATTTAAAGAATAAGAAAAGAAACCAACTGGATGTAAAATTTAACCTATGACTCAAGCCATCACTAACATGGAAACAGCTACCTGTGAAAGACCACAAATAGCATGGTGCTGGATAATGAAAGGAAATAAAATGGTGTTTATTTTTATTTTACATACCATGGGTTTTTACAAGTCATCTAAACTTCATGGTTCACATGTATGCTGAATACCCATTATGTGGCCTAC
Organism: Perodicticus potto; assembly: GCA_963574655.1. Classification (NCBI taxonomy): domain Eukaryota; kingdom Metazoa; phylum Chordata; class Mammalia; order Primates; family Lorisidae; genus Perodicticus; species Perodicticus potto. The sequence continues at coordinate 24,567 of CAUYRH010098550.1, forward strand.
AGATTCCTTAGATGTGAGCATTAGGTAGATAGTCAGCCATAAGGCAGAACAGGAGGCAGCTGAAAGCCAAAGCCACCCAGCTTGGTTTAAAATTTTCTCTGGGAAAATTTGCTCTTGGCCAAGGCTTGGAGGAAACTTGTCTTCATCCTCCCTCTCATATACAGGCCGGACTCTTACCCTTACAACTCAATTCTTAGGTCACTTGATAACATTGTTCAATTTATCCTAACTTCCAAACAAAGTAGATTTTCATTTTTACTTTGAAAACAATGGCAAAAGAAATAATAAAATAATTATTACTATATTTTGTATTAGATCTAACTAAGACAATACAAAAAATAAAAATTAGGCTCAGTAGCTCATGTATGCAATCCCAGCACTTTAGGAGACATAGGTGGGGAATAATTTGAGGCCAGACGTTCGAGATCAGCCTGGGCAACACAGTAAGTCCCCCTCTCTACAAAAATTTAAGTATTAGCTGAGTATGGTTGTGTGCTCCTGTAATCCCAGCTACTTGGGAGATGGGATGGGAGGATTACTTGAGCCCAAGAGTTTGATACTGCTGTGAGTTAAGATGACATCACTGCACTCCAGCCTCAGTGACCTGTACCTAAAAAAGTAAAAAATAAAAACCAGTGCTGAGTTCTTCCTATTCAAGGAAACCCTTAGTGATAATAATAGTGACAACATCTGCATTACAAGGTGACTGTAAGGTAACTGCAGCCTTACCAAGTTGATTCTTCATACCCATAAGCACTGAGTTCATGTGCGCTTTGGATGCATAGAGTTTGCTCACAGCCTTCCTTGACCTGATCATCTCCTTGGCCAAAACTACACAGACATCCTTCTGGCCCTTCTTGGCAGCATCTTTCACTGATCGTTTCACTTTTTCTTCTTCTCTTTGGATATCTAAATTTAGAACAAAACGCACACAAAAAAGGGTAAATCAGATTAATTGAAAATAAATCTGAAATCCATTCTTAACATGATGTAAATGTGTCTATTAAAAACCAGGGGAATATAAATGAAATCAAAACAATGTGGTAGACAGTCATCATTTCTAGAAACATTAAAGTAGTTTAAAAGTTAAAATATGATTCCATTATACTTTTGGAATTTTTGGCAAAATTTCAAAACACCTTTTACAAACTCATTCTAACATTTGTTGATATTGCTCTAAGGACTTTAAAAGTTATCATAAATGCATTCCCGAGCTTATTCCAATAATCAACAAGTAGTATTCCTACTTGTTGGAATTACAGAAGTACAATTTTCGTACAATCACTTGTAATTTAAAGAAACCCTGAATAGATTAAAAGTCTCATAATGGCATCAGACAGAGGTATGTCTACATTGCATCTCTTATGACTATCATTTTTTCCAATTTTTAAAACTGTGATAAAATACATATAACATAAAATTTACTATCTTAATCATTAGGTGTACAATCCAGTACTATGAAGTATATTCACACTATTGTACATCTATTACTACTATCCAGAACTTTTCTTTTTATCTTTTAAAATTGAAACTCTGTGCCCATTTAACACTAAGTCTCTTCTATTCCCCCTTCCCTCTGCAAATCACCATTCTACTTTCTGTCACTATAAATCTGGCTTGGTACTTCATACAAGTGGAATCATATATTACTTGTCTTTTTGCAACTGGCTTATTGCACTTAGCATTATGTCCTCAAGGTTTATCCACATTTTAGCATGTGCTAGAATTTCCTTCCTTTTTAAGGCTCAATAATACTATGTTGTATGTTTATACCATATTTTACTCAACCGTTCACCTGTTGACAGACATTTGGATTGCTTCAAACTTTTGGGTTTTGTAATTAATGTTAAATATCTCTGAAAGACTTTGCTTTCAATTCTTTTGTATATATTCTCAAAAGTGGAATTGCTGGATAACATGGTAATTCTATTTTTAATTTTTTGTGGATGTGCCATACTGTTTTCTATACTGGCTACATCATTTTATATTCATAGCAACAATGCGCAGGGTTCCAATTTCACCACATATTTATTCAACACTTGTTGAGTTTTGTTGTTTGATTATGGTCATCCTAATGAGGTGGTATCAAGCTGTGGCTATGCTTTGCATTTCCCTAATGATAGTAAAGTTGAACATCTTTTCATGTGGTTATTGAGCATTTGTATAGCTTTTTTGGAACAATTCCAAAGGTATATTCAAGTCCTCTGAACATTTTCAAATTGAGTTTTTCTATTGTTGAGTTTTATAAGCTCTGCATATATTCTCGATGACAACCCCTTAGCAGATAAATTATCTGCCAACACTTTTTACCATTCTATGAGTTGCTAATTTTTCCTGTTGATAAGTATCTCTTTATGCACAAAAGTTTTCAATTTTCATGAAGTCCACTGTCTAGTCTTCTTTATTTATTTTGGTATTTATTTTGTTTTAAGACAAGAGTTTTGCTCTGTCACCCTGGCTAGAATGCAGTGGTGTCATCACAGCTCACAGTAACCTCAAACTCCTGGGCTTAAAGGATCCTCCTATCTCAGGCTATGGAATGGCTGGGACTACAGGCATATACTACCATGTCTCACTAACTTTTGTCTATTTATTGTAAAGACGGGGTCTCACTCTTGTTCAGGCTGATCTCGAACTCCTGACCTCAAGCAATCCTCCCGCCTCAGTCTCCCAAAGTACTAGGATTACAGGCTTACAGGCTTGAGCCACCACACCCAGCCCAGTTTGTCTATTCTTAATATTGTAAAGTTTTGCCCTACATTTTTTTCCTAAGAGTTTTATAGTTTTAACTCTTACACTTAAATCTTTATCCAATTGAGTTAGTTTTTGTATATAATGTTACATAAGGGTCCAAATGCAATCTTTTCAAATAGATATCCAGTTTTCCCAATACCATTTGTTGAAAAGACTACCCTTTCCCTCAATGAATGGTATTGACAGCATTGTTAAAAACCAAGTGACAACAGACACTTGGTTTTAATTCCATTCCAAAGTTTATATAGCTGTCTTTACACCAGTACTACGCTGATTTTTTTTTTTCCTTTGTAG
>CAUYRH010098554.1:0-26436 GCA_963574655.1 Perodicticus potto
CACACAGCTCACAGCAACCTCCAACTCCTGGGCTTAGGTGATTCTCTGGCCTCAGCCTCCCAAGTAACTGGGACTACCAGTGGACATGTTTAATCCTTTCAGCACTGTGGAAGTTGGATTTTGTTCAAAAATTTCTGGGTGCGTTTACTTTGGAGGTAGAGCATTGCGCTGGTCATTGTGGAAGATGGGTCTGAGACTATCCTGGAGAGCTGGTTTAGTTATGGCAAATTTCTTCAAGATGTGGATGTCATTAAAGTATTTAATTTCTCTTTCATAAATGAAACTCAGTTTAGCTGGATACAGGATCCTGAGTTGAAAGTTATTTTGTTTTAGGAGATTAAAAGTCAATGACCATCCTCTTCTAGCTTGAAAGATTTCAGCAAAGAGATCCGCAGTTATTCGAATGTTCTTCCCCTTGTAAGTTATGATTTTCTTACATCTGGTTGCTTTCAGAATTTTCTCCTTCATATTAACTTTAGTGAAATTGATTATGATGTGTCTGGGGGATGTCTTATTCGGGTTGAGTCGTGCACCACTGTTTATTTAATTTCTGTGTAAGGGAATAAATTTTACTCGAAAGTGAAAATAGCATAAAATATTTCAAAACAAATTTTAAATTTGGCTTCTTTGCAAATGTTACCCTTTCAGCAATTTTCCTTACTCAGAAGTTAGTAATATAAGTGTTTAGTACTAAAATTCAATTTTGGTTGGCTCTGTATGGTTTCTAGAAAGCACATCTGGGCCCTGATCCTGGGTCCAATGCTTCTGCCCAACAGGTCACTCTGCCAAGCACTCAGGGTCCATCAACAGCACCAGCTCAGTGACATGAAGCAGGTGGGTCATTTTCTTTAAACACCAAATAAAAGAACTAATGAGAAATAATTTTAAGGAGTTAAAACTCACGTATTTATCACTGGAGAGTATTATCACTGGATTTGTCAGAGAACTTGCATGATGCACATACCTTGGCTTTTAGGATTATAAGTGGATATGATAGTATTTCAGGTCTGTGCCTAGCACAGGTAAATATTGGGCACCTTTATTTTTACAGCTAAGAAGAGACCAAATATGAAAAAAGTCAACTGAAAAAGAAATGTAAAACAAGTTTTTTACCCTTTTCCACTCAAATACCGTGGACCCCTGAATTGGGTCCGTGCTTCTTTCAGACAACACGCCCACCATGCACAAATCATCTCACTCCCTGAATCCACAAGAGAGGAGAAAAGGAACACAACAGAGAAGAAAGCTACCTGTAAAAAATACAGACTGCTCTCTGTAAGTGTTCACAGATACATAAGGAGATGTGGAGAGGGGAAGAGGCTTCATAATCCACTTCTGCACACAGAAACTCTTTAAAGCAAACATTCATATAGTAGAAATGTCCAAATCAATCTACGTGATACTTACAGAACATATAAAAGATGGACTTTAAAATTATGAGTCTTGAAGGGATTCTTTAATAATGGCTCCATGTAACAGAGGAATGCTTTCAAGTCCCCTTCCATCCAGCACTGCATGTTCCAGTTTGCACCTGAAGTTTAAGGAAAAGTTCATGAGGCTCAGCGCCCATTGCTCAGTAGTTAGGGTGCCAGCCACATGCACCGGGGCTGGCGGGTTCAGACCTGGCCCAGGCCAGTTAAAAACAACAGTGACAATTACAACAGCAATAAGAAATAGCTGGGTGTTGTGGTGGGCACCTGTAGTCCCAGTTACTTGGGAGGCTGAGTTAAGAGAATCATAACTTAAGCCCAAGAGTTTGAGGTTACTATGAGCTGTGACTCCACAACACTCTACCAAGGGCAACATAGTGAGACTCTGTCTCAGAAAAAAAGAAAAGAAAAATATATGAAATCCAAAAAACATTCTAAGCAACTCTCTGAAGGAGAAGAGCTAAGTTAAGTTTACCGGTGCTCTGATATAATGCCACTGCCCATTCCAAGGGATAAGGACAGACTATAACTAGCAGTGTGTGTCTGGACAAGCCATGTAGTCCTTTGGGGTCTCAGTTTCCCTTTTTGTAAAGTAAGAGAATTAAATTCAATTATTGCTTCTCAAACTTTTCTTTAATTCCAAACCACTTCAGTAGGACAAAAGACCTCAAAACTCACCTGGTTCAGTTCTTTCTCACTTTGCAAGAGAGAAAAAAAAAAAACACTAAATATCAAGTTACAAACATGCACACATTTGAGGCCTCACATTTGAGCTCTGGTCCAAGTCCTGAGTCCTTGTCATTGTCACAACGTGGGACCCAAGAAGTGTATCACATTCCACTGCACTGAGAAACTCCCCGGGGTAATGAGGAGACAAACTCGTGATTCATAATTCAGAAAGCAAGAACAGCGACTGGAAATCACAACTGACTTAAGACAATGCTAACATGTTCCCCCAAACCAGGATTTCCAGCCAGTGGGGACTTTGTGAGACTGTTGAGCCTGTGAAGTAAACAGCCTACTTGCCAGAATAATAAATTGAAATCTTCAGTAACTTCTACTTTAACCTGGTAATTGTAGTTATTAAAACTTAATCTCACTTCAAAGTAACTAGTCATTAGCCTTTGTTTATTGTGTAAAATTAAAATCTACAGCATCGTAATCCTTTTGCTTCAACTGAAGAAAGGGTTAACATCTTTTTCTATTTCACAGCTTATTGTGAAGACCAGCTTCTCAACTTTGTTCTTAGCATATTTAACAATCACTAGGTTAAGTTTCCTTACATGAGTGCTTAATTTAAAATTAAGTTAATGACTATGAGGTGAACTGGAGATGGTGGGAGTTGCCACTACTAACTTGTTTTCAAAGTGATTTTATTGCAAATGTGTGCTTTATCCTTATTCCTAAGCTGATTCTTGGGTATTTCTTCCATCCACTCAGTGGTGCTGAAGTAGGGGTGACGTAGGGGACAGGTGACAACGTCTAGAGATGTTTCTTTTTTTTTTTTCTTATTTTTACATATGCATGTGTTTATTAGGTTTCCACTTTTTGCCTTCACAGAATTAAAGTCTTAAAATTTAATAACAACAACAATGTTTAAGATAAGGACTAGAAACAAAAACCTCATAAAGAATGAATGAAGATAAATATATTCAGAAAAGAAATCAGACGATTACTGCATTGAAATATTAAGCAATATTAATAATAATAATTCAAAGAAAATAACATTCACATTGTCAAATAAGAGTACGTCTATTATAGAATGCTTTGACTCTGAGGCTCAGTGGAGATATTTCTTCATTAACACTGGGCATAGGGTGCTGCTAACTTCAGGGGGAGAGTCCAGGGGTGCTGCTAACCCTCTCCCAGTGCACAGAAGAGCCTCTCATGACCAAGAACGGTTTGGCCAATAGTCTCATGGAGAAATCCTGACTAACCCCGCATAGGAGTACCACACTTACATATGCCTATATTTTCACACCAGAAGTCTCGATACATGGCTGAATCAGTTGCCTCCATCTCATTTAGCTTTTCTAGAAGACTTAGCAATAATTTTGCTATTGCTATTTCCAGATGTAGAATTATTAAGTATCCTAGCTACATTCAGTATGCATTATATTTAAAACAACAACAAAAAGCCCTTCATTTAAAATGTACATTGTTGGGCAGTGCCTGTGGCTCAGTGAGTAGGGCGTTGGCCCCATATACCAACAGTGGCGGGTTTGAACCCAGCCCCGGCCAAACTGCAACAACAACAACAACCAAAAAAATAGCCCAGTGTTGGGTGGGCGCCTGTAGTCCCAGCTACTGGGAGGCTGAGAATTGCCTAAGCCCTAGAGTTGGAGGTTGCTGTGAGCTGTGATGCCATGGCACTCTACCGAGGGCAACAAAGTGAGACTCTGTCTCAAAAAAAATAATAATAATAATAAGTAAAATGTACATTGTTTCAGAGATTCCTTGACTGATCAAATATTATTTTTCATAAACATCTTAAAATTTAACTAATTCAGTAGTATTATTAGTCACTTGATATTTCTTTTAACAAAAATAAGATACAATTTTTTTCTATTTCAAAGCAAATTTAGAAGATATAAGGGATGTACTTAAAGGGTAACAGAGTCCCCTTATTACATTCTTATGGGATATGAACAATTGGGTCTTACTTAGTAGTCTGATCACATGATGATCCCAATGGCATTACTAATATTAAAATGATAATAACATTAAGAGTCAAAGCCAGAGACATTTATTTCACACATTTTTTCAGAGAATTAAAACACTTTGTTCAATACAGTTGAAAAATAACAGGCAATGCTTAAACATTACAACACTTACCTATTTGTTGAAAAACTAAAAAATTTATTGTTGAAACAAATGTCTTCCCTTCAATGTTATCTGCAAGTACAGAGCAGTTTTTATCTTGCTCACTCCAAAAGCAACAACGGAAAGTTGATTTGGGTAAGTTGGAGAAGTAGGTTGAATTAAATGTAGCTTCAACAGATGTCTCATCATAGCCATTGAAGCCTGACATGTTCTTTGAGACTCCAGCAGGCAGGAGGAAGTAGTCGTGGGTAGCATTTGCTGGCAAACAGGACAACTTAAATCTCCAGGAAGTAATCGGATAGGATGGGTTAAATGCAGTTACCACATAAACAAATTCTGTTAGGACAAAAAAAAGACACACAGAGAACAGCAATAATTTTGACAAGACATAAGTAGGAAATACCTGAGATTAAACCATATAGGAATCAGAAATAATAATTAAACTTTCCAAGTTCTCACTCAGGGCCCAAGGACTAGCTCTGTGCTTCTACTTTATGATTTGTTACCTTTGGGGGTGCCTTTATTAATAGACATAACACCTCTCTCAAAGTGACCTTCCGTGTGACCCCACTATCCCATTACTAGGCATCTAACCAGAAGGAAAAAAAATCATTTTACCACAAGGACTCAAATGTTCATTGCAGCTCAATTCCCAATCACCAAGATATAGAAACAACTCAATGTCCATCACGTCATAGATGGATTAATAAACTGCGGTATATGTATGGAGTCATGGAATCATTCCATATGTATAGAATCATGGAATACTATTTAGCCACAAAAAGATGGAGGCTTTGCATCTTTTATATGAACCTGGGTGGGTTTGGTCAACATTCTCTGAAGGAAAGCCTCTGTAGAATGGAAAAGCAAGTGGCCCATGTACTCAGGACTATGTTGAAACTAGTAGATTGACTACAGGCCCATACGAGAGAAAAACACACTAAATTCCAGAATGCGGAGGGGTTCACTAAGTTCCCATCTACCAGGTACAATGAAGGTTATGTGGCTCACCTCCTGGGTCAACAATTCAACTGAAACTTGGACTTCACCTCACAAATGCAGACAATGTAACCTAAATGTATGTACCCTTATATCAATCTGAAGTTTAAAAAAAGAAACATGGGGGCGGTGCCTGTGGCTCAGAGAAGTAGGGTACCAGCCCCATATATCGGAGGTGGTGGTTTCAAACTCAGCCCCGGTCAAAAAATGCAAAAAAAAAAAAAAAAAAAAAATCAAAAGTTTAAATAATTCTAATAATCAGAACTCATCTGGAAATACTCTAATAAACAAAGAAACAAGATACTAGACAAATATAACAAAAAAAAGAAACATGATATTATATAAACAATTCTATTTTTATAACTACAGACATAAGTTGATGTGTGTAAGTGTGTGCTGTAATCCTGGAAGATACACCATCAGGTTGCATCAGGAGGAGAGGAGGTTTGCATTTTCATGCGTACTTTTGTTTGCATTTTTAAACAAGAGAATGTATTAAAACTCCTAACCAGAGAAAGGAAATTCCATTAGCCAATAAATGATGCAGAATCTCTAAAGGCAAAATTTCTATCTAAGGACATTAAAACATCAAATAACTTACCCCAATGTAATAAAACTGCACAGAATTTTTGACAAACCATCTTTCTTCAGAGAAGTATACCTGAAAAACAGTAAATCTAAAGTTAAAACACATACACACACGAGCACACATATACAAGCTGTCTGTCCATAAGAGAAAAAGGTGAGATTATAAAGGTGTCTTTAAATTTTAATTTCCTGTAATATTCTGGATCAGTATAAGAGAAGCCCTCCACACTGATTTATTGCTGCTCACATCCTGTCTTACAGGTTGAAAATATAAGCAAAAAAAAAAATTCAGCATTCCTTTATCCCATAACAAGCCAGGACAGGTGTCACAGGATAGGGCTGAAGTTGTAACTAAAGTGTGCACAGTGTTGATTACAGAGGTAACAGCTATCTAACACCATTTACGTTGCCATCTTCAATGTTTTCAGGCTCAGTTCTCAGATCTCCCTTATATTGGAAGGCCTTTATCTCCACGGTGATACTTTAAAGCCAAACGGTCTTATCAGAGGAAGTGACTGGATATTTATTTCCAATGAAGAGGAGAGATTTTTCCAATGTGCCTTTGGAAAACCATCGTCCTTCTGCAGATGAGGTAATAGGCACAGTGGAGGGCTGTCAGAGTAATTCGAGGAAAGTCTGACGGCTTCATGTGCTGGTCCCCAGCACTGTCCAGGACCACAGCAGGTGAGCAGGATGTGAGCAAGGGAAGCTTCCCATCACCGCCTGTCACATAAGTGGTGGCCTTAGATTCTCACAGGAGCCGAACCCTCCCACAAACTGCACGTGTGAGGGTGGAGGTCGTGTGCTCCTCGTGAGAACCTAATGCCTGATGATTTGGGGTGGAGATGTGATGTGCTTGAATCATCTCGAAACTACCCCTTCACCCCTGTCCGTGGAAGAATCATCTTCCATGAACTCAGCCCCTGGTGCCAAAAAGGTTGGGGACCACTGAATTAATACACGTGAAGGAAGAGGTGACTTCAGAATCTCCTTAGTCTGAAGCCCGTCACAGATAAGGCTGTTGGTATGACTGTCATGAACGCCGCAGTGGTCGTGTAATTTTAATATACTGGGCGTGGACTTGGGATGAAACCCTACATCGGGGGTGTCCAACCTGCAGCCTGTGGGCCAAATGCAGGTTATCTGAGACTGTCTTGCTTATCTGAGGTGCTGGACATCGTGAAAAGTACGCAGACCTTTTCTTCTGCTCACCAGCTTTCCTTGGTGTTTGTATATTTACTGTGTGGCCCATGACAGCACTTGTTCCTCCAATATTCAGCAAAAAAGAAAAAAAGTCGGACATCCCTGCTCATAATTTTGATGTTCGGTCTTTTTTTATGAACTCGGACTGGGGACCCAGTTTGACCCGTGGAAGTGACCTGAGGTGTCAGACGGCGTCGGGGGCTGGGCTGGGCTCTTCTGCTCATCAGCGGTGGACGTGGCGCTCAGCACTCCAGACCTCAGGCCCCTCGGTGGCAAACCTGACTGAGGGCGACCTCTAGAATCCCTTTCAGAGCTGCCTGTGATCTGAGAGATTTTATATCAAAAGAGAAATCGTGGTTTTGCTACACCACATATCATAAAATAGTAGGCGAGAAACATGCCTTATTCCTCCTATCTGGGATTATCTGATAAGAAAATAAAAAACGTGTATTTATTTTACAGCTTACCTACTCTTGGGAAGAAAATGGGTGAGAATAAACAAGGTGACCAATTTGCTTTTCAGACTTTCAGTTCTTCTCCAGAACTTGGGTTCTTTCTACACCAATGTTACAGTGTTCCTCTAGAATTTCTACAAATTGGTTCATTGTTTGGAATCCTCATGATCTAATCATGTTAAATTGGTGCAAATTCCTCCGCGTTTTATACACTACATGTTTCTGATCCACAATGTTCTCATAAAATAAACTCAAGGGCAAGTTTTATACTCTAGATACGTCATAAGTACAAAACGTCACCGAACTAAGTGTTTTCAGGGAACTGACCAGTGACCAGTAATTCGGTCCAACAATTGTGTTGACTCACTTTTAACTCACTGAGCTGCTGCTGAGTTAAGTGATCAAATCAGTCATCTGTTTTCTCTACATAGCACGACCTTTCTTTATTTAATAATGCTCCTTGCAAAACAAACTCTTCTGATGGTTTGCATTTTTGCAGTCAGGTTTTACTCTTAATTGACAGAGGAACAAGCACAAGTGTATAAAGGACGTGGAGCCCAATTGAAGAGGCTGTGAAAGGCGGTGTCTCACACAGACAGAGAAACATTTCCGGGTACCTGACTTGTACCACGGGTAATATAAGGAGGTTTACAGCAGAAATAATACAGGAAAAAATGACATAAATATTTATACCATGAGAAAAAAATCAAGCAAAAGGAAAATTAATAGCAGGATACCCCCAAATAAGTCTAATACACCAAATACCATTCATTTGAATACACTTCCCGAAGAGGAATCATGAATTTGTTCTAAGCTTTCTCACAAATTGTTCAATTATAAATCTGCAGAGTACATAAGATGAACCCGACAGCGTGGGAGGAGCACAAACAACCCCAACACTTAGAACGGTAAGAAAGTTTTCCTGGTTAACTTCATAGGATAACAGGTAACAGCCCCACAAACAGCCGAGAAGTTCCCGAGTTTCACGGGACTTTCCAGGGTCCATAGATTTTCAAGCCCTCCCCTGCCAATATCCTGTTCTGAGCCACCATTGTCTCCTCCCTGGACTATCAGAAAAGCCTCCTAACTGGTCTCCCTGCTTCCTCCCCGTCCCTGGTCGGTCTCACTCCCAACAGAGCCCTCAGAGTGAGCTTGTGGACACGTCACAGCTCACACACGCCTCGTCCTCAGAAGAGCACAGCTGCCCCGTCCCTCAGCGTGAATGTCCATCTAAGCAGGACGGCAAGGACATTCTGCTATAATCTCATCAGCGCTGCTCCCCTCTGCTCGGCCGCCTTCTCAGAGAAGCCGTCCCCAGCCGTGCCACCTAAACTTCCAACACCTCCCCACCCCAACTCGCCATATCTGCTGTTTCCCTTCATTTGTTTCCTTATCATGTAACACTAGTGTGGATATGACTTGTTATTTTTCTTGTTCATGCCCGTCCCCTCACTGGATGTGAACTCTACTAGATCAGAGGATGTTTTGACTCTGACATCCTTCCAGCAAATAAACCCGCCTCCCAAGAACATTACTTAAAGGGACGAATGGTAAGATACGATGTTTCCTGGAGTATCCTCTGACATAGGATGGTGGCATAACTTTAAGACAAAACTGAATAAGAGCACTCTTTAAAAGAGCCATTCTCATATCTAATATTTTTGTTTATTTTGGATTAATACAAGGGAACAGACGATTAGGTTTCATCGCTTTCATTTCTCAGGTAACGGCTGCGTTGTAGTTGAAGCCTTCACCCAAGAGATGTGCCGTATACCCCCACTCTGGACCATCAGGTGGGGACCTACCCAGACACCCTTCCTCCCGACCCCCTCCCTCCACTTCCTACTTTAATTGTTTTCCTCTCTTGTGGGCCTGTTGTTGCTCATGTACTAATTTCAAATTAGTGTTACGCACAGGGGGTACTTGCTTTTCCATTCTTCGGATACTTTACTAAGGAGAATGTCCTTGAACTCCATCCAGATAAATGCAGAGCTGCACCATCTCCCTCTTTCTTTATGGCTGAACAGGGCTCCGTGCTGTGCACACACGGTCTACTGATCCATCTGCGGGTCGATGGGCTCCTGGGCTGTTTGCACATCTTGGTGATTGTGAATCGAGCTGCTATATACATTTGAGTGCAAATGTCCTTATCATAAAATGATTTTTTTCTTCTGAGTAGATACCTAGTAATGAGATTGTGGGGTCAGATGGAAGGTCTACTTTTAGCTCTTTGAGAATGCTCTATACTTCTTTCCAAAAGGGCTGTACTAGTTTGCAATCCCACCAGCAGTGTAAAAGCATTCCCTTCTCTCCAAATCCACACTAGCATTTGAGGCACTGGGACTTTGTGATGTGGGCCACCCAGATATAGCTCTTTGAGAATATGGCTTAACACCAGGGTCTTCAGAATCATGATTCTTAGCCATTTTTGGAACGTACCCCTCACGGAGAATTCGTTGAGAGCAAATGTGCCAACTGCCAGGAGAAGGCACAGCACACTCAGAATTAGGGCTGTAACTTCAAGGAGTTAAGAATTCCTTGAAGTTGATCCAGCACTCCCAGATTAAGAACCCCTGACACAGGTAAACAACTGCAGTCCACACTCTTCAGCCGATCTTCCCTACATACAGGTCCAGGAACTCCGCCACTGACAGGCGTGAAGCTGCAAGGTGTTTGGGGGACATCGCCCAGAGTTCTCCAAGAAGGCAGCTGTCTTGGTGCATTCAGGATGCTGGAACAAAGTCCCACAAGATGCCACAACCAAGGGACTCATCACCAGCAGGCCTCATTGTCACAGTTCTGGAGGCTGAGAGTCAAGGCGCCAGTGAATTCGAGGGTGGTATGGGCCAGACTTTCACAGGTGGCCCCACATGGCAGAGGGCAGATGAGCTCTCAGGACCCCTTGTAGAAGAGCACGGACCCCACCGTGGGACGCTATTCACGACCCAATCAGAAAAGCCTCCTAACTGGTCTCCCTGCTTCTCTCAGTGCCACTGTGTTGATGGTCTGGCTTCAACATGTGAGTCCTGGGGCGACACAAACACTCAGGCCATAGCAGTAGTCATGTGACATTGGCAGCTGCCGTAACAGTCACTCAGATGGGAGACATGGTTCATCACATTTTGGGTTTTCAGAAGAAAAATCAGACTTTGAATTTCAATTGTAAAGGATTATTTGTGTTATTTTTATCTTTCAAATTCTGCTTACATCTAAAACAGGCCAGTCATTAAGAAAGCGATTAGACAGAAATAAAATTATTTACAACATGATCCAATGATCTCAAAAAGTCTCTGAATTTGTAGAAAAGTTTATGAAAAGCAATTGTGGCAATTCTGTTGCTTGACGAATGCTTCCCTGGGCTCCCTGAGTTGCTGTTCTTACTTTCTGCTGGAGAAGCACCTCTGGTTGAACAGGCAGAGCTTCTTCTTTCTTCATGATACAAAAATGGTGGATTAGCTTAAAAGTCCACGACGTCTTAGACGTAAAGAATTAAAACCAGAAAAAAAGAGTAAGAATTAGGAAAAATCAGAGATTTCTTCTAGCTTAGGAAATCATAAATGACTTCATGGAGAGCTACGGCCCCTTGAACAATGGGAAGGAGTAGAAACACGCTGTGAATGTTATAAAGGGGGCGCCACAGAGCCTGTGGTCAGAAGGAGCCGAGACCAGCTACAGGGTATCGGGAGTGACAGTGGGAGGTCCTGTGTGCCGCTGGAATGCAGGCTTAGAGCCATGTCAGTCAAAAGACCAAGACGCCTCTTGCCCCATCACTGCTTTTCATAAACTTTTTGGTATCCTGTTGTCTGCAAAAACCTTTTTTCCCACCAAACCATGCCAGTAGCCAGCAATGTTGTTGCAAGACACACAGGCCACTAGAGAAAACACAGCTGCCTCCTGGGTGGATCCAACACCAGAAGGATCCCACAGTCCTAAGAGATGACGTCGCAATGACGGGACAGCAGCTGCCACTGACGGGCGTGTCAGAGTGTTTCTCTGTTCATGCATGCGTGCTGAGTGTGTGTGTTTGATTTATTTTCTGTTCATGAACGCATGTTTAGTGTGTGTGTGATTGTTTACACATGTGTCCAGTGTGTGTTTGATTTATTGTCTGTTCATGAACTCATGTTCAGTGTATGATTTGTCATCCATTTCTGTGCACATGTTTAGTGCCTGTATATGATTTATTGTCCTTTCATGCATGCGTGTTTGGTATGTGTGTGTGATTTATTGTCTGTTCACACACGTGTTCAGTGTGTGTGTGATTGTTTACACACATGTTCAGAGTGTGTGTGATTTATTGTCTGTTCACACACGTGTTCAGTGTGTGTGTGATTGTTTACACACATGTTCAGAGTGTGTGTGATTTATTGTCTGTTTGTACATGCGTGTTTACTGTGTGTGATTTATTGTCTGTTCACACATGTGCGTTCAGTGTGAGTGTGATTTATTGTGTGTTTATGCAAGCGTGTTTAGTGTGTGTATGACTTATTGTTTGTTTATGCACGTGTGTTTGATGTGTGCGTGTGATTTATTGTCTCTTTCATCTCCTAAACACTGACCAATTTGGTTCAGAAATTCTGGTAGTGCATACAGAAATCTAATTGTTCAATTATCTCATGTTTATAGCATCTTCATTTTCATAAGTTTAGGTGCCCAAATAACAGCTGCTAGTTAAGAAAAATGAGAAAACATAATTCTGAGAAAAAGTAAGCTGCCCTATGCCTTCACAGAACAGATATTTGGCAACAACTCGTCTAAACATGCGTTCACATTTTTAAAGCCTATTATTATCCCATTCTGAGACTCTCTATTTGGCTCAAACCTTTAACTATTACCCAGCACAAACAGATAAAACATGTGTATGTCCCACAAACCTTTCAGAAATCCTTGGCCCCAGGGTAGGGGACACTCACCAACTTGCACCTGTGCTCTACCTCCCAGGAGGCAGCTGAGTAACTCAGACACCTGCTAACCCAGTCAGTGAGGCCATTATTAGTTTAATACTAAAATCAAACACATCATAATAAAACTACATCTCAATACTCCTTATGAATATAGATGCAAAAGTTCTAGCAAATCAACTACAACAACATTTGAAAAAGGAGAGGCACAGATAGCCAAGAGTAAGAATGGAAAGACACTCCACACAATTATTACGACTGACTTTATGCCAATAAAGATTATACACTAGAAACAAGCGTGATTCAGCCCAGGAATATAGGATTGGTTTAAAATATGAAAATCAGTCCATCTAAAACACCATACTAAGCACATGATCATCTCAGCAGAAAAACATTTGACCAATTTCAATACTATTTCATGATGAAAAAAACATTCAGCACATTGGTAATAGCAGGGAGCTCTCAGCCTGCCAAACCACATGTGAACACGCTGACTGTGGAAACGGTGCTTCCCCCAGACAAGAATGTCTGCACTCACCACAGCCAGAGCAATTAGGTAAGAAAAAAACACAAAACATCCAAACTAGAAATAAAAGTCAAAATTATCCTGTCTTCATGGCATGATCTTGTATATAGAAGGTATTAAGGAATCTCCCAAATGTATTATTACTGAATGAACTCATCAAGGTTATAGAATCAATATACAAAAAGTTTTTGTATTGCTATACGCCAGCAATAAAGAACCTGAAAATAAAGCTGAGAATGTAATTCCATTTCCAATGACATCAGAAAGAATAAAATACTGTACTTAAGAGTAAACTTAACAAGTGCAAGACTCGTACATTGAACACTATATGTAGGTCACTATGAAAGTTTTGAGATAGACTGTGTAATGGTCCATTATTTCATTTCCAGGAAACACAGTCGGCAGCATCCTTTCTGAGTCACCCCCGCAGGTTTCAACCCATTTGGCCTATCAGTATTGCTAGGAGGGCTTTATTTGTTTCCACCCACACAGATTTTATGTTTCTTGATTTTTGTGTATCTCATAACTTTTATAATGACCTTAAAACATTACTGAAAGAAATGGAAAGACATCCCATGTTCATGAAATGAAAAACTTAATTTTGTTAAGACAGTAATACTCCACAAATTGATCTGGGATTCAAGTCAATCCCTATCAAAATCCCAGCTACCTTTTGTGCAGTAATTGACAAGCTGATTCTAAAATTCATACACATGTGGGAGGGAATGGGCAAAATAATCTCGAAAAAAAAGAACAAAGCTTCAAGACTCACACTTTGGATTCAAAACTTACTTCAAATTGGCAATAATCAAAGTCCATGCAGCCTATGTACAAGGACAGAACGGAAATCATGAAACAGAATTGAGAATCCCTCACAGTTGTAGTAAATTGCTTTTTGACAGTGTGTAACAATCAATGAGGGAAGAATAATTTATTGAACAGTGGTGCAACAAGTGGATATCCTCATGCAAAAAAATAAAACTGGTCACTTCTCTCACTTTTGTATACTCAAAGTAATACAGTAAAAACCTAAATGTGAAAGCTAAAGCTATTTATATTTTTCTTATAAGAAAAACAAAAAACTAAATATTCATGACCTTGGTTTCTTAGACACAATATCAAAAGTATAAGTATGAAAAAAGATAAATTGTATTTCATTGAAATTAAAAACTTTTGAGCTTCAAAAGATACCATCAAAAAAGATAACCCAGAGAATGGGAGAAATTACAATGAACTTTCACAGCACAACAATAAAAAAAAAAAAATACCCAATTCAGTAACAGAGCAAGCCACAAGGATATCTGCAGAAGAGCATCAGGGCAGAGGAAGCTCAAGGGAAAAGATGGTTTCTGACATATTTGGAAAACCACAAGGAGCCCAGTGTGGGGAGAACCAAATAAGAAGAACAGTAAGAAAGAAAACCAGAAGATGGGGGGGGGGGTGAGAAGCCAGATGCAGCCTAAGAGCCACCTATCCTGAAGACTTGGGCTTTCACTCTGGGTGACCTGGGAAGCCTTTGGAGAGTTTGACACAATCTGGCATATTGATACATCGTGAAAGAAGAGCTGCGATTGCTATTTTGAGAATGGATTGAAGAGGGCAAAGGAGAAAACAGGGAGACCAGCGGGAGGTCCCTGTGATACATGGGAGGTGGTGGTATCAAGCCAGCAGCCTTGGAGATGATGAGAAGTCTTTATATTCTGGATTTATTTTGAAGACAGAACAAAGAGGATTTCCCACACATAACATGTGAGGTATTGAAGAGTGTCAAAGGGGACACCAAGGTTCTGGACCCACCGACTTGCCAGACAATGGTGGGGACGACTGCAGATAGCAGAGGTTTGGGCTGGATGAAGCTCCCATCTGGAGCGTGATACACTGGAGATGTCTCCAGACATTCGAAGGAAATGCAGTGGGCAGCTGCGTGCACAGCTCTGAAGTCCAAGGAGAGAAGCCAAGCAAGGCTCAAGCTATGGGTTTGGGAGTCACTAATATGCAAATAGAGAGATTGCATGAAATCAGCAAAGAGTATAGAGAGAAAAGAGCTAACTCTGAAGGTGCTCAGATGTTAGAACCTCTGATAGGATCAGAGAGGGCCATGAGACAGAAAGGTGCAGTCAAGGAGGAGGAGGAAAACCAGGAGTGTGTGTGGTGTCCTGGAAGTCGGTGGAGAAGCGCTTCCAGGGCAGAGAGTGACAGTCCTACAGCAGGTGCAGCAGGGAGAGCTCTGCACTGACCGCCAGGCCAGCAAAGGTGACCTCACTGGTGACCTTGACAGCAGTGGACTTTGAAGTAGATTTGGCAAAATACCGAAACAGAAAATCGATGGGACTGTGAAGAGAGAAAGTGGAGACAGTGCACATGGACAGCTCTTTCAAATACTGCTGCTTTAAGAGGTATAGAAGAAATGGTCTAAGCTCACAACCCTGATAGAAAGCAAAACAATCTATCACAGAGTGCCTGTGAGAGCCATAGACTTTTTTTGAAAAAGATACAACTAGACTTGTGATGAGGAAGGAACACACAAGAGCTGCTGGGTCTTGGGAATATTCCCACTCTGGGTGGGGCAGAGGGGGCATGTGCCTTATAATTATTGTTAAAATGATTTGTTATAGTATTTGTCAACCAATACATTTGTTTTATGTACTTCTCCCTATATATGTCATAGTTCAAAGTGTTAAAATTTGTTCCGACATTAATAAGATCATGCATGTGAAAAGACAACACATAATATCACTACTGAGTTAGTTACAAAAAGTAAGAGAAGCAATATTACAAGTTATAAGCGGATAAAATTGGAGCAGAAACTTCAAAAGGTTGTGTGTGTGTACTAAGTCTATCCAGTAGGTGAATGTTTGCACTTTCCTAATTTAATTAAAATTGGAATTTGTAAATCACATAAAATCTTAAGAATTAGAGCAAACGGTAAGCCTTTTCCTTCATTTTTAACTCCACAGGACATAATCTTTTAGCGTGTGTTGTGCTGGCTCTCAGTTTTGTATCTGCCAGGAATTCATTTTTTTCTGGATACTTTCAGGTTTTATTTCCAAGACTTCCCAGAGCCACTGCACTTCACAAACGCAAACCATTTGGTGCTATGATAATGGCATAAGTGTCAAGAGATGACTCGTTTCTGTGTTGGTAAATTGTGGGAGATTAAGGCTCCATGTTACAAAAGAGTGACAGAGCCTCTGCCAGCCACAGCTGGCTCACAAATGAGCTGGCTGTGGATGTGGCTGTGGATGTGGCCGTGGACCAGGAGTCATCAGACCCATCCACTGAGTCGGTTGTTTACAGAGCCTCTGCCAGCCACGGTGACACACCCACACCACAAATGAGCTGGCTGTGGATGTGGCTGTGGGTGTGGCCATGGACCAGGAGTCATCAGACCCACCACTATGCCGGTTGCTTTCCAAACAACCAGCAGCCAGAGGGGTGGAGCCCACTGTTCCCAGTTCATGCTGCAGCAAGTTACTTAACCCTCTGAGCCTTTGGTTGTTTCAAAAGAGATGACCATCTACTTCACCAGAGATGATGAGAGAGGGAAGACAAATGTTTGAATGACCGATGACGTCTCCAGCCAAAAAGCAAAATGACATTGAAAATAACTTAAAATGTGTCCCAAAAGAGTACGTCAATCCCATTCCATACAACCAAACTGCAGACAAAGCAAGTGTGGGTGGAAAGAGGCTGTTTTATTATTTTAGGTCAAAGTCACCAAAAAGAGCTAGAACTATTCCTAAGCCTAAGTCATAAGTAGTGATGACTAAGCTTCAAGTAATTTAAAAAATGCTACCAATAACCATGGCAGATGTGGCAAGCAGCAGCAAAAGCCATTCTAACATTCTCCATCTGCTTAAGCAAGTCAACTTGTTTTTAATCAAGAAGAAAATATGAGGTAGAGTGCACTTCACAGAACACACTATTTGTACAACTTTTGTGTGTGTGTGAATTCCTGATTTTTTGGTTTATCTATGTAGTTAACCTCTGCTATTTTCTGGGATTCATTCCAAGACAACTAAATGCATTATTAAAATTTGCATCTCTGCTACTGAGTTTAATTTCAGGGAGGTTCTGAAGTGCTCTGAAACCATTTTTTTACATTCTGCACACAACTTTAAGCTAAAAAGTAACAGACACAGTTCAACAGCAATAATTGATAGGAAAGGCACAATTTCTTTTTTCCTCCAAAACAATTTTTTTTCCTCTAACTTTACAGTCCTGGAAGACATCAAGAGTGATATTCAAAGGGCAGTGCCTGTGGCTCAAAGGAGTGGGGCACCAGCACCATATACCGGAGATGGCAGGTTCAAACCCAGCCCCGGCCAAAAACTGCAAAAAAAAAAAAAAAAAGAGAGAGAGAGAGAGGTGATCTAAATATTCATCTATAAACTTCATGTTTCGGAGCTCTTTATAAATATTTTTCTCAACAAGTTTTGGTTGGAAAATCATGAAAACATAAATCATAAATGCATATAACCAAATGCCAAGATCAATATAGATTTCTTTTTAGTTTCATGAAATTATGAAACTAGCAATGTTTGTAACAGGTTAAAGAGTTAAAGATACTTTTTGATCTGGGATACACCTTAAATACTATTAAAAAGCCCTTGAAATTATCTTAATCCAACCTCCAATTTGAAAAACTGAGAAAACCAACCCCCACGGAGGTTCTGCTAACCAGTCTCACAGATGATAAACGGGGATTCGCACCAACGTCTGGATTTTGTGATTCCCAGTCCAAAGCTCTGGGAGGTGCTTGTTTCCACACACTTTAGTTTGGGACAGCGTTACCAGAAGTCACTCCAGGCAACCCCGCGGTAGGGAGGACTCCGTCCGGCTTACTAGAGCGAGCTTTGCCTTCTGTTTGCAAACACCAGTTCTAGAAATAGCACCCGCAAGAACTAATTTCTTAGATGACATCATACCTGGGGTTTCCAGAATGAACCCTCGGTCTGCCCTCTTCTCCTCACCACTACAAATGCCCTTCCGTGCGCGCTTGGGTTGGGAGTGGATTTGGCGGTGGCTGTTTTTAATTTGCTTACAGGAAGAGGGAGAGGTTGGAATACAGAAGCGAAGGAATAGATCCCTACACTGTAATTTTTCTCCTTTGAAATTTAAACCAACAAATCCTTCCTAGAGGCCCCAGGGCTCACAGGTTTACCTCGCAGTCCCTCTTTTTCCAAAGCAGGAAGGAGACCCGGAATGAAGTTGGGCGGGTGGCCGTTCTTGTCCGAGGCCCCCCCCCCTGCAGGTGCGCGCCCAGGCTCAGCCGCCGGTCTCAGAGGGGCACCCTGAGCCTTGTCGCCCCCAGACTCCAAGAGTGCCACCCCTCTCTCAGCCCGCCGGCCCTGGCCCCCCGGAAGACCTGCGAGACTGTCCCGCACTCCCTGTCTCCAAGTGGTCCGCAGGCTCCGCGTCCCCCACGCGCGTCCCAACGCCCGGTTCTCAAGTTACCCGCAGCAGAAAGGTGGCGGTAGGGGTGGAGGAGAGAGAAGCGCGCTTCCCCGCGGTCCAGGACAGAGGCTGGGGTCGCCGGCACCTGCGTCGCTCGCCCTCGGCGGGCGGCTGGCTCTGCGGTCCCTGCCGAAGGTGCGGGGAAGGTCTCCGGGAGGGCAGGTGGCCGCCCCGGGCGGGAGGAGCGGACCCCGAGGGCGAGGGCGGCCGCGCAGGTGCCCCGGAGCGGCGGGCAATGCCACTGCCTGGGAGAAGCGAGAGCCGGGGCGCGAGAGGCAGGACCCCTGCCCGCTGCAAGGCCGAGAGCCCGGCGAATCCCGCGGGAACCGGGCGCCGCCTGCTCCGCCCGCAGCCAGCTGCAGCGCCCACCGAAGCTGGTGGGCGTCACGCTCGTCCCTCCCACCCCGACGTCCAAGCCTCTGCTGCAGCAAGAGGAAAACACCGCAATAAATAAAGGTTGCAGCATGGCGGGGGGGAAGGAGAGAGAAACGAGAAAGAACGAGGGCGAGGTAGTGAGTTTCCCGTCCCCGGGGACGCCCCACGCCCGCATCGCGGCCGTGCGTGTCAGGAAGCACGCGAGGCGTTCACGGCCTAGTTGGGGACACTGAACGACCACTTCCCAGTCGGCCCTGAGATTCAATGGCGTTGGATGTAGCAAGTAAAAAAAATGTGTCCTTCAACAGTCTGATTCCAACCCAAAGTGACAGACATTTTTGGCTCTCCACTCTAAAGCTCATTCATTTGTTTCTTTACGTAATGTATTTTTATTGCAGACACACTGTGCGCCAGACAGCGTGCTGGGTGCAGTGATCCCCGCTCTAAGAGCTGCGTGTAGGAAGGCAGCAAGCGACCATCCGCAGGTGGCCAGGGCGCCCAGCGAGGAGAGGAGACCAAGGCCGGCAGGGCGGGGACTCGCGGGAGAGGACGCGCTCCAGCTGGGGTGGATGGCTAATTTCTAAAGGCCTCTATTAGCCTGATTAACACCCTTATAGGAAGAACCGCGAGAAGTCCTGGAGGGAGTGAAGTGGCAGAAACAGCCGGAGAAGGGCAGGGCCAGAAGCAAGGTGCCCCCGCGGGCCGCCTCCCTCCGATGCGTGGGAAACCGCCCTGACTTCATAGCCGGAGCTTCTCGAGCTTCTCCTCCGGAGGCGCGTCGTTCTCCCAGAGCAGGGACGCTTTCGGGACAATTTGGATCTCCAGACCTTGTGCTGAAGCATCTGACTCAGAAACCTCACGTTTGTATTCTAGATGGACTTCCTGGGCATCTGTGGTCGGCAAAAATAAACCAGAAACAAGGCCTGGCGCCGGTAGCTCAGTGGTTAGGGCGGCGGCCACATACCCCGGAGCTGGCGGGTTGGAACCCGACCCAGGCCTGCCAAACAAAAATGACAACTACAACCAAAAAATAGCCAGGTGTTGTGGCTGGTCCCTGTAGTCCCAGCTACTTGGGAGGCTGAGGCAAGAGAATCGCTTAAGCCCAAGAGTTTGAGGTTGCTGTGAGCTGGGACGTCACAGCACTGTACCCAGGGCTAGGTAGTGAGACTCTTGTCTCAACAACAACAAAAATAAAAATAAGTAAATAAAGCAGAAACACTAACCTTTGTATTTTCAATAAACTTCAGATGTTTCTATTAGATGGAGACAAGAATTGGGATAGAGAGATACCAGCTTCTCCAGATTTATTAAGAAACAAGACAAGAACCCTTAATTATGCATTTGGTGTAAACCAGCACCTTATTCTTCAAGGGCTGCTGTGATGTGCTCCACAAACTCCAAGCTCGAAACAGATTCATTCTCTCATTGTTGCAAAGACCAAAAGTCTAAAATTAAGAGGGCAGCAGGCTGCCCTTCATACAAGGTTCACAGGCCAAGGCTCCTTGGCCTTCCAGCCTTGGTGACTCTGGGAACCCCTGGCCTGTGGCTCTGTGACTCCAGGCTTGGCCTGTTGCTGTGTAACTCGGCCTCATCTTCACACACCCTTCTCTGTGTGAGTCTTTGTCTCTTCTGTTTGGAGAGATTTAGGAACCACGCAGATATTCCAGGGTGATCTCATCTTGAGATCCTTAATTTAAAATTACATGTGCAAAGACCTCTTTTCCAAATAAGATCACGTGCACAGATTTCCCAGATTAGACATTTTGGGGGGAGAAGTCCCTATTTAACACATCCCAACTAATAAACTAATAGACACAAAAATCATTGTTTACTATGGTATCAGGATGTTATTCAGCATCATTATTCCAAATAGTATTGACACTGAGCATAATTAATTATTTCATTATGAGCTGCTACAAATAAGTATCACTAAATCCCAGCATTATAAAGAAGAACTTCCCTATGGAAAAGAAATATAGGAAGGGCAATGGCGCATACCTCTAATCCCAGCACATTGGGAGGCCAAGAAAGGAGGATCACTGGAACCTAGGAAATTGAGACCAGCCCAGAAACATAGCAAGACCCCATCTCTAAGAAAAAAAATTAAATTACCCAAGCATGGTGGTGCCCTCCTGTAGTCCTAACTACTTGGAAGGATAAGGTAGGACAATCACTTGAGCCCAAAAATTCAAAGCTACAGAGAAGGAAGGAAGAAAGGAGGGAAGGAAGGAAGGAAGGAAGGAAGGAAGGAAGGAAAAAGGAAAGAAGGAAAGAGAAGGAGAGGAAGAGGAAAAGGAAAGAAAGGAAAGGACAAAGCCTGAGCTCACAACTAATGTTTGGGTCCCAGGCAATACTTGAGGCTGACCATGGCCCTTCACAAGCTCCCATTGTTAAGAGAAACACCTGCCACGTACATGTGGATGGATTTCTGATAATGCACCGACCCCAAACGTCTGCTACACGCCAGGCTCTGAGTCAGGAGCTCCTTACTGAGCTTATGTTCAAACCTAGGAGACATCTTTGAATCTCATTCTCTGGTACAATGCTTGGTGCATATCTGAGGCCTGATAAAAGCTGTGAATGAATAAATGAGAAAAAGTAAATCACTACCAATCAGCTAGGCGACTATTACCACCCTGAAAGACGTTTCTATAATAAGAAGATAGAATTTACTGGAGCAAAACAGATTAACACTCTGACTCATTCAGAATTTCGTTGAGTGAAGAAAAAAAAATCCCTAAAAGGAAATCTTTGATGTGAAAAAGAAATTAATGAGATTATCTATCTTCTCTTTTGGACAAAAATCAATAATATACCTATTTACACAGATATGGATCCTGCCGAGAGCGCTCGATCATGACTGAAGTTATAGTTACATAAAGTGAGTGAAATATCTCATGCAAGTACTTGAGCTGTTAGTTTCATAAACATTAAGCCAGGCATTCTGGGAGGCCAAAGTGGGCGAATTGCTTGAGCTCAGGAGTTCAAGACTACCCCGGGCAAGAGTGAGACCCTGACTCTACTAAAATCAAAAAACTAGCTGGGTGTCATGACAGGCACCTGTAGTCCCAGCTACTCAGGAGGTTGAAATAAAAGAATCACTTGAGCCCAGGAGCTTAAGATTGCTGTGAGCTAGGACACCTCGGCCCTCTACCATGGGCAACAGAGACTCTGTTTCAAAAAAAACAACAAAGCAAAAACATAAGCATTGCTCAATATGAAGTTGCTAATAACAATACATCACTTCTTGAAATTACAAATGATGATTTCAGTGACCCCACCCTTCTTGGCTTACCTCTTTGCCATCTGACTTTCCTTCTCACTCCCCAACTCTTACAGTTTTAGACCATCAGCTGACACATAAGTGGACCCCAAACTGAGCCTCACTCATTGACTTACGTGTTCAAAGTCCGTCCTGAACCAGGTACTTGACTGGTCAGTTGATGACTGGCAGGTATGAATCATCTGTCCAGTGCAGGAAAACAAGGGATGGAAGGAGGGTCGGATAGGGTTTGACCCTAACCAAATACCTGTGGGGGGGAGTTGTACCCCAAAATAAAATTAGGGTGCTTTCACAGAATGGGTTGTAGACAAGTAAAGCACATATATCCACTAAAATGGACGTTCAGAAATGTATGTGGATGAACCGATGGTAGCTTTAAATGAAACAGCACCTCACCTGGTTCATGATGCCAGACAAGGTCTGACAATTAAGTTCACAAACTCATCCTAGAAAAAGTGCTACATTCCCCATTGTTGAATATCACTAAGTCACCACATGGCCAGGGGGTGCTTCGAAGGTGTACTACTCAGCCTTAAGAAGGATGCAGCAACTCCAAACTGCAACAACTTGGATGGAACTGGAGACGATTATCCTGAGTGCAATACCTTAGGAATGGAAAACAAACGCTTCATGTGCTCTCTAGTAATCAGGAGCTAATCTGTGAGCTTCTATGGGTGCACAGAGATGTCAGGGTCATTGGAAATCTGGAGGTGTGTGGGGAGGAGTCACACCTACCTGTCTGTGCAGGGAGCCCCACTCAGAGACCACACATTACAAGCTTTGACCTAGCTTAGTGAAAGGTATCCACATAACAGATATTTGTACCCCCTTAATATTTTGAAATTTAAAAAATTCAGAGTATTCAGTAACACAAAAGGCTATTTGAAGATATTAAACAAGCGCCTCATAGATACTGGCAGGCATCTCAGGAGAGTTTCCAAATAGTGAAGAGATTATCCAGGGAAAATCTACAGACAAGTCTCATTTCTGCTGAAATGAATTTCTCTAATAAACACAAGAAATTTACAAGGTTCTTGAAAATGTTATACTAGTAGAAACACTGCCACCTTGAAATTTAAAGGGACAGAATACAAATGAAAGAAATCTGTTAGACCCCCAAAATTCTTTTTTTTGGCCCAGGGCTGGGTTTGAACCCACCACCTCTGCCATATGGGGCCAGCGCCCTACTCACTGAGCCACAGGCGCTGCCCATAGACCCCTGAAATTCTATAGGTGGAAAACAGTCTGATATAACTGACCCACAAACTGATCCACTGCAACAGATGAAAGTCCCGAGGCCACCAAAGAAGCAAGGAATAAAAACCTTCCAGGTGGGAAAATAGGAGTCTGCATTCTAATAGGCAGAAATGAGAGAATATTAGTTTTAGGAGAAAGGCAAGAATTACAGTTTGCTTCAAATATTGGAAACCTGGTTGTGAAGAAGCCATGGTGGACAGTTCTGGTAACTGAACCAGTATCAAGGAGGGAAGCAGAGAGAGCGAAGGTTAAATGGAATCTAAAGAGAAACTGTCAATTCCTCACAACCATTAGAAGGGGACATCAGGTGCGAAGGCGTGCTCTTCATCACAGACATTTTTAGACAGAGACCGTGATTGTCCTTCAGGAATACTGTAGGACTGAATGGGATGGGAAGGAGTTAGGCTAGATGATGATGGTTAAGCCCAGCATTACATCAAAGCCTCTATTATTTGAGGCTTCATAGCATTTATAGGAAGAAGATTCGGAGTGTAATGATGAGTTGTGGTAAAAATACTGCATACCATCACACTAGATCATGAACAGTTTTTCCTACAAAGGCAGTGACTACCTTTCTTACTTCGCCCACATTTGTTCTCCACTGAGAAGGGGGGCAGAATACAGAGGTAGGCAAAAAAAAAGGAAAGATAACCTTCAGAAACTGCCCAATTGAGCTGAAGACTGAGAACCCAGCCACGAGAGAGAAGTGATAGCCACAGGTCACCTCTGAGACAAGCTGCGACGTCCAGAAACCAAGCTTCAGGCAGAGAAACTGAACTAAAGCTTTCCACCATTCTGAACTTCCAGGACACCCTTCCCCCCTTACCTGACACGCCAGAAGCCTGACCTCTGCTGAAACTGAGGGAGGAGGACTTGAGCAGCGCCCACTTTCCCTA
This sequence comes from Perodicticus potto, assembly GCA_963574655.1. Lineage (NCBI taxonomy): Eukaryota > Metazoa > Chordata > Mammalia > Primates > Lorisidae > Perodicticus > Perodicticus potto. The sequence goes on from CAUYRH010098554.1 coordinate 24,194, forward strand.
TCTGCCCGATCAGGCGGCCCACCAGGTAAGAGACTCGGGGTCCCACAGAGCCCCAGCCAGCCCCCAGGCCAGGGACACTGCCAGGACCTCCACGTGGCTCCAATCTGTGCCCCACTGGGCCTCAGCCTGCCACCTGCAGCAGCCAGGAACTCTGCCGGGACCCTGCCAGGCCTTAATCCACTGCCAGCAGGGCCAGGAAGTCCACAGGGACTCTCCCATGATGCCGATCTGTGCCCTGCCAGGCCTCAGCCTGCCGCCCACCGAGACCCCTGCCCATCTGTGCCCCAGGCCCATGGCCCACAGCGGCCAGGAACTCCACTCCACTGGGACCCCTGCATAGTCCCAATTGGCACCCTGCCAGGCCTTGACCAGCTGCCAACAGCAGCCAGGAAGTCCACTGGTTCTCCCTCCTGGGACGATCTGGGCCCCGCCAGGCCAGGACCCTCACCTGGCTCTGTTCCATACCCCAGGCCCACCGTCCACAGCGGCCAGGAACTCCACACCACCAGGATCCCTGCGGGGCCCCAATTAGCACCCCTCTGGGCCTTGACCCACTGCCAACAGCAGCCAGGAAGTTCACTAGGACTCCCTCCCAGGGCGATCTGTGCCCTGCCTGGCCTCCACCAGCTACCCACCGGGACACCTGCGTGGCTCTGATCCACGCCCTCCAGGACTTGGCCCTCTGTATGCAGCAGCCAGGGACTCTGCCAGACCTTGGCTCGCCACCTGACCTGCTGTGGCCAGGGACCTCGCTGGGACCCCCATGCCCAGGCTTCACCTGCTGCCCACACCAGCCAGGGGCTCTGCCAGGAACCTGCCAGTGCTCCGCCTGCCTGCCCAGGCCAGGAACTCTGGGCGCCACACAAACTGCCTCCTCCCCTGCCCTCTCTGCCTCTGCCCTGGCCCCACCCTTCTGGCCAGGAACCTAGGAGGCTGTGCCACCCATGCCCTCCCTCCGGAGCCCTCCTCCAAGCAAGAGACTGCTAGAGGCACAGGCTCCCTTTGCAAAGGCAACTAGGTGCCCCATCCCACGCCCTGCTGCTTGATCCCAGCGTGCCACACTCTGGAGCTGCTCCTACAGCCAGAACTCCCAGGGTCGGGCCGTTCCAGGGGAGCTACACAAGGTCACCCCCTACAAAGATCCAGTAACAACAGAGTGATCCTGCCGGGGTCTGATCTGGGAGAGACACCTCCCCAACTCTGTAGGCAACAGTGAAAAATAATCAGGAGGTGGAGTCAACAGAAAAACTCTGGCAATATGAATAATCAGAATAGATCAACTCCCCCAAGGAAGGACAAGGTAGATACAGCACAAGATCCCTTGCATAAGCAAATGGCTGAGATGTCAGAAGTTGAATTCAGAGTCTGGATAGCAAATAAGATCAGCGCAATGGAGGAAAAGATGGAATTAGAATTTCAAACAGTAATCCAAAAGATACCCAAAAGATGTCTCAAGAACTGAACGAATTCAAAGACAAAATGTCCAAAGATTCTGACACATTGAGACAACAAATTGCAGCCCTCAAAGATCTCAGAAATACAGTAGAATCCCCCAACAACAGAATGGAGCAAGCAAAAGAAAGGTTTTCTGACATGGAAGACAAAGCTTTGGAACGCTCCCAAACTTCCAAAGAAGAAAAGAAATGGAAGGCAAAAACGGATCATTCTGTCAGACAGCTTTGGAATACCTCTAAGAAAACCAATATTCACCTCATAGGGATACCTGAAAACGATGAAGTGGCATCACAAGGCACAAAGTCTCTTCTTTATGAGATTATGAAAGAGAATTTTCCAGACATGCCAAGAGATTCTGAAATTCAGATAGCAGACAGTTTCAGAACCCAAGGACGACCCAATCCAAATAAGACATCCTCCAGTCACATCATAATTAAGTTCACTAAAGTTAATATGAAGGAGAAAATTCTGAAAGCAGCCAGATGTAAGAAATCCATTACCTACAAGGGGAAGAATATTAGAATAACTGCAGATCTCTCTGATCAAAGCTTTCAAGCTAGAAGAGAATGGTCATCCACTTTTAATCTCCTAAAACAAAAGAACTTTCAACCCAGGATCCTGTATCCAGCTAAACTGAGTTTCATTTAAGATGGAGAAATTAAATACTTCAACAACATCCACATGTTGAAGAAATTCGCTATAACTAAACCAGCTCTCCCGGATATTCTCAGACCTATCCTCCACCAGCGTAAACCTCCACCACAAAAGTAAACTCACCCAGAAACTAT
>CAUYRH010098561.1:0-20849 GCA_963574655.1 Perodicticus potto
GATAATCCACTACAAAGACAGTCCTTTTAATAATATGTTCAAATTTGCCAAATAAATTCCCATTTCACTTCTGTGAATGAATAGGGGGATAGGGACAAAAAAAAAAAAAAAAAAAAAAAAAAAAAAGACAGAGACCCTTGATTTCTATTCAGAGTAGATACACTGGTTCCCTGTCTTCCTTCCTCCCTCCCTCCCTCCCTTCCTTCCTTCCTTCCTTCCTTCCTTCTTTCCTTCTACTTTCTTTCTTTCTTTTCTTTCTTTGAGACTGAGTCTCAGTCTGTCACCCTGGGTAGAGTCCTGTGGCGTCATCCCAGTTCACAGCAACTTCAAACTATCGGGCTCAAGTGATCCTCTTGCCTCAGCCTCTTGAGTAGCTGGGACTACAGGCATGCACCACAGTGCAGCTAATTTTTCTGTTTTTAGTAAAGACAGGGTCTCACTCTTACTCAAGCAGTCTCAAAACTCCTGAACTCAAGAAAACCTCCCACCTCAGACACTCAGGGTGCTATGATTACTGCTTTGAGCCACTGCACCCAGCCTTCTAATGCATTTTTTATTGTTTCACTGCAATCTTAATTCCAGTAAGCTCGTGTCTCATCTCATTCACCTGGTTTTATATTTTGAATGACTATCAGGAACTTCTCAATTCATCTAAGTCAGGTTTCATATTCATCTTGCATGTCATTTCATAGAATCTGCATTTTATTAAATTTTGATGTTAATAATTTTTCAAAACTATTCTTCTATCTCATAGGAAAAATGCTTTTGACACTGTTTTCTTCCTCTGTGTCTTTGGGCAATATGATTCTTTCCTGATTGTGTATAAGCATGTATGTTTGTGTGGGTTCACTAATCTTTGCAATTTGAAATTTCCTCAAGCCAGAGTTCTTCTCAAAGAGTATAAATGTGTTTTTCTTGGATTTGCATTATTTTGTATGTATTAATCTACTAAATATTAATTTGTCTTATTTCCATACTATGAGAAAGCATTCTGTTTAGTGCTGGTATAATCCAGCTCTCTGGTACCAAATTTGTTGCTTTCAATTGGATTTTAGCTGCTAGGAGTAAAGAGAAAATCTTGCAGAACCCCAGTTGTCCCTTGGTTACTGTCTTGTCTGTTTGTATTTGGTGTACAAAATAACTTGAGGCCTATTCTTTGGATCATTTCTAATAATTTTTCTACAACAGACAAGACCACAAAATGTATGTGAAGTCTCATGCAGGAGTATTAAGTCCTTCCCTAATATTATCACTAACATATATTTGCATTACTTATTTTAATAATCCTTGCTTAAAATTTCAGACACATTCATTCAGACACTGTATTACCTCTCCAACTCAACTCCTGATGAGTTATGATGTCCCTTGCCTTATTGCATAGCTTACCTTTAATGCTTCTGCTTCACATGACAGAAAGAATTTTTAAAGAACGCCCATACAAAGCTTTCCTAACCCTCCGTCTTGCCAATAGACCTCATCCTTTGGTAACTTGCTCAGTTTGACATCATACCATTTCTTTGGATATCAATGCTTTGCCATCTTGATCCAGAAATTAAAGCCCATTTTGTCCAAAGAATATTAAAAATATAACATAAATCCAAAAATAGTTCTTAATATTTCTTATTGACATTTGCACACATGTATAGTAGAAAAGGGTCAAAAAATGTAGAGTTTTCAATATAACGTTTACCATTAGAATAATGGTAATCATTACAACATATCATGTAACTTTTCTCCACTAAACTTAATTTGATGACTTATATTTTTAAGGGGTTTCAGAAGGGTACTAACCACTCTTGTATCTTCTTTCCCAGATTGTGAATCAAGTAAGAATAGACAGAGGCTACCTGTGGGAATTTTTGATCAATATGTTTTATTAGTAGTATAATTGGATAAGTGGATGTGGCATTGACTCAAAGTCAGAATTCATTTCTCTTTTTCTTTTTTTTCTCTCTCTTTTTTTTTCTTTTCTTTCTTTCTTTTTGAGACAGAGTCTCACTTTGTTGCCCTGGGTAGAGTGCTGTGGCATCACAGCTCACAGCAACCTCAAACTCTTGGGCTTAACCTCAGTCTCCCAAGTAGCTGAGACTACGGGCACCTGCCACAATGCATGGCTGTTTTTTGGTTGTAGTTGTCATTGCTGTTTGGCAGGCCCAAGCTGGATTGGACCCCGCCAGCTCTGGTGCATGTGGCTGGCGCCCTAGCTGCTGACCAACAGACACCAAGCTCAAAATTCATTTTTATAATGTAACCTTCTCACTGAATAAGCTTTCTCCTCCTAGACACAGAATGGGAAGCCAGAGACCAGCCAGGCTGTCCTCAGATGGATGGCTGCTGGGAAGCTCCGTGCCTGTGACATGGAAGTATGGCCCCAGAAAACACTTAGCACTTTTCAGAAAACCAGAGCCAGCTCCCAAGCTCACGAATTCTTCCTTCTGCTTGGTCACTTCTGCTGTTGACAGACTGTGATGCATTTCTCAGTTTGTCAATGGAATTCTCAAGCTCCAGAATTTCCGCTTTATTTTTAAAATTTTTAAATATGTTAAATAAAAAATAATTTTATTTTAATCTCTGTGTTAAATTTCTGTGGCAGGTGTCTTAATTCCTTCTCTGTGTTGTCTTGAGTTTCACTGAGCTTCTTCTGGGGAGTTAATTTGAAGTCTCTGTCTGAAAGGGGCACTTATCTCCATGGGATTGGTCACTGATGCCTTATTGATTTTTATTTATTTATTGTCCTTACCAATGTCTTATTTAGTTTATCTGGGGAAGTCATGCTTTTCTGGCTGTTTGGTTGCTTGTGGCATTGAAGAGTCAGCTATTCACTCTAAGCTTTGCAACTGAGCTTGTTTGAACCTGTCCTTCTTGAGAGGGATTTCCAGATATTCCAAAGAAATTGAGCACTGTGGTTTAATTCTCTGGTCAGCACAGGAGGCACCCCAAGCCCAGTGATGCTGTGACTCCTGCAGACTCCTGGTGGTTCCACCCTGTAGACTTGCATAAGCGATGATAGAATTTCCTGAATTACCAGGTAAAGTCTCTCTCTCTCCCCTCAGTCTCTCTGCTGGGCAACTGAGCAGGAAGGGAGGGACATGGGCAGGTCCTCTCAAGCGCTGCGTCAGTGACTGAGCTGTGCACAGTCCAGTCCCACCAAAGTCCATGGCAACTGCTGCCTGGATGGCTCTGATGTTTCTGTTGAGCAAGGGCTCTTTAGTCAGCAGGTGGTAAATCTTTCCAGGACCGGGTCCTTCTTTTCAGGACAACATGTTTCTTCCTGGCCCAGGGTCAATCCAGAAATTCCATCTTGGAACTAGGGCCTGGAATCAAGGGCTTCAGGAGTCTGCTTGGTGATTTATTTTACTGTGGCTATTGATGATTTTTATTCTATTTTGGAAGACCTAGAAGCAGTGGTTCAGTTTATTTACATCAGAATATCATTTCTTAGGCTGTTATGTATTGATTAAATCTTCAACAAGTGAAACTAGGTTGAGTCGATTTGACTAGAGTAACAAACAAAACTATTTACATAAAGAGGCTCTGGCAATTTGTGTGAAGAAATACAGAGCCTACATACACTTTGGTTTTATGAACTATTGGTCAAATGTTAAGAAAATATTCAAGTACATAAACATCTATCCAGGTAATCATGTATTTTTTTCACTTCAAGTGACAGAGTCAGCTTTATTTTATTTATTTATTTATTTGTTTGTTTGTTTATTTATTGCATCTGTATCAGTTTAAACAAGCCAGTGTCCCACTTACAAACTCATAACCTCAAGCGTGCTGGAGTAGATGATTAAAAGCACAACAGATTGTAAAGTTGGGGAAAAAAAAGATTCACTAAGTAATATATTTTTCCTTTCCCAAATTTAAATGGTACTTATGGAATCAAAAAAAATTCTAATAAAATCCATAAGTTTTTTCTTTTTTGTGTGATTCATAATACTGATAGATGCATACACTTATAAAAATGTAAACAAATACAAAAATCACTAATGTTATTTGAATGCTATCATGTAAAAATGTTGTTGACTCATCATCACAATTAACAAGTATTCACTTTTAAAATTGTAACAAATGTAAGTATCCAAGTTCACAGCACTTTCATTAAGGGTGCTAAAGGTCTTTTAATTTCACTCAATAGAGATTGTCTTTTTAATCTTATCCCATCTCCTCTATACTCTGTTACTCTGGAAAGGGTTTAACTTTGCCTCTGGAAATACTTTCATGATAAAATACTGGACGGTGAAGGCAAAGTGCCCCCATATTAATGAGATTATGTGGCCTGGCCAGAATGTTCTGCTCCCCTTGTTTCTCTGTTACTTAGATACCTACAGGCAAAAAGACATTAAGCAAATCCCACTTTAATAGCCTTCAAATGTTATTCTATCAGCCTTATGTAACAGTGAACTGAACCACTATGGCATCTAGCCCAGTTCAACAATTAAAAGGTTGGTCTTACTGTATTGTCTTGCTAGACAACACGCCTGGCTTTGGCATTGAGGTTCCACTAAAATTTACCTGTATCCTCACAACGACGCATTTTTTTTTAAACCTAACATTGCATTTCACAGAACTCAGCTCGGCGTTACTATGTTCTGATTTATTCTCTTTTTATTTATTCACCTTTACGTCCCCGGGAAAGGTTACAATGCACAAAACATCACACTGCTGGATTGCTTTGCTTCCAGGGATGCCCTTGACTGTTCCAAGATGCCTGTTCCAAACAAGAAACATAATTCCTCCCCTCAATTCCTGAATTATTCAATGCATTTTGCTGAAAATGCATGCTACATCTTAATCGTGATTTTCATAGTCACAGAGCTCATTGTTCAGCTACTACGTCTCTAGTGTCCAGTTTTCTTTTATAAAGCGGAGGTTGGTATTTATATTGCAAGATGAGGCAAGAATGAAACTTCACTGCTATGCCAGTATGAAAAAAAACATCGGGGACTTCAGAGAACATGAGAAAGACACTTAGGTCATACACTTCCCAAGGTAAGTTCAGTATTTGCATGCCAACATGAAGAATCAATGTATTAATCTAAAAATTTAAAGAACAAAAAAAGATAATGTAGAAAGAATTTTGGAAAAATACCTCCACAAATAATTGAAAATCAGGCACTCTTCCAGAGTCATAGAGGTGAGGGTACAGCTTGAATTCAGTTATTCAGTCTAATTTTTGCTTATTCCCTAGAAATTCTAGCGTGACCTGCAAAATATTTATGCAATAGTAACTTCAATCCTTTTCTTAAATGGTGCACAATATTTTGCCAGGTCACATATTTAGGGCTGCTTCTATTAAATAAGACTCCTTTGCTGAATTAGAAGAAAATGTCCCCTTTGGGAAGATGAATTGGAAAGGCATAGCTCTCCCCAGGGTCAAGCAAACTTAGGAAAAAGAGGCTTGTTTACAAGTGGTCCCAGAGGTTTTCACCCCAACACACTTTTTTTGGCTCAACTGTCAACTCTTTGGCTCAGGGTACAATGAAACTATATATAGTTGACCTGTGTATATTTTTCCTAAATTCACTTTCTTTACAAAGTAGGGAGAAAAATGGTTAGTAAAGTACAGAAGTGCTGTTTATGGTAAATATTGTCATCACCGTATTTGTTTCTTGCTTAACTTCTGTTTTCTTTAAACCTTGATCCAGATATATCTTTTCATCTTTGTATGTTTGAACTAATGGTCACTTCCATGGGAGGTTGACAGTGTAATATGAAAGTTAGTATTTATATAATTTTTATGGATTTTCTACCAGTAAATGCTTTATAAATTGTCATGCCAAATTTTGTACAATCTCACTGATCATTCATGAACAAAGTATAACATTAGTTAAATTTTTCAACAGTTCAATGGCAAATTATCTCTATTTTGTCAATTCAGGTAACACATTTATTTCCTTTAAAACCTGCCACAATTATAGAAGCCCAGGAGTAGATATTAGCAGTTAAAATTCTTTGTAAAATTACTTGATACTTCATTCTGATTTTTTCTTTATGGGAGATTCTATGTCTTTCCAAGTTCTATCATTTTGCCTAAATGAAGTAGTAGACAGATTACCCAGAATTCTCAAACTTTTAAGGAAATTAAAAGTTCATCAAAATTGACTTAAACATTCATCATTAAGTTATTAAAACATTTTATACCATAATTTTCAGCTTTAAAATTCATTCAATACCACAACAATCACCTAGGGTTTTACCAGAATGACTATTACCAGAATGATGTTAAGCTCTTGTAACTGCATTGGGCACTAAATAATAAGCACTCAATAAATGGTTGTCACTATCAATATCCAATATAAAATTCACAAAACTTGAGAATATATTTGTTGATGTATTAAAGCAGAAAATTTAAATAAAGTCTAAAAACCTATCAAGTCATCTGAGTCTGATCGTTGTTACAATTTGAATGAATGGTAAAGTGGTAGAATAAATTCCATAACTGCAGATTTATTTCAGAATAAGACTGAACATTTAGAAGGAAAAATCAGTAACAGGAGAAAAAATAAAAGTAAGTGATGATACGTGGGCATCTCAAAGAGAAAAATATTGTATTTCTATTATTAGATTCTTTTCAAAAATACCAGGTTTGTGCACTGCCTTCTCAGGAGGAGTGTTAAGAGGAGGAGTTGGGAGTGCTGGAGTAATTATAAGAAGGGTGTATGTTTCTGTAGGTGGGAGATACCTTATTCTAAGAAGATACTTATTTTAGTCTTTAATAATATTTTATTGCATTTAAGCACATAGGTGAGTCTAACTGCAAAGCATAGTATTGAAGCAGAAAATGCACTTCATATCTTCAAAATGGTGAATGTTTTAAATGAAACATATTTGAAGACTAAACATACCTTGAGAGACATTTTCTAGTCAGGCCTTAGCCACTAGTGACAGGTTTTATTTCAGCGTCTGCTTTTGGTTACTTATTTGACTATGACCTTTATTATCATAAAATATCAATAGAAGTACTACATCCTCTAATTTAGAGTTTCAAACTACATACGTAACTTTTATAGAGAATAATCTTTAAAAAACACAGGAGGGTTAAGTCCTGCCTCCTGAGAAATATCCCCTCTGCTCAATGTTACTTCTATAACCTTTACACGTGTGTGGCTGCCCTGTTGGTTTCAATTCCCACACAAAGAAACGTAGTGCCACGATTTGGAATTTATTATTCTGGTGACGAGGACACTGCAAACCCCGACTTCAGGGTGACACAGTTCATCCATACAATAAAAAACATTTGCACCCATCAAGTTTTTGAAATTAAAAAAAAAAGTTTCATCAGTTTCTCAGCATTACTGAAGTTACTACTTAGGGCACCATTTTAAAAACAAATATATGTGGGCACCATTTTGAAAACAAATTCAAATTCTGCTTTGCTAATCATATTACCCATTGGCATGTATCCTATATAAAGGGTTATTCGGGAATTAGGATTTTCAAACTTGCACCCGTGCACTTTTGACAAATGGTTTGACGTTGAGGTGCTACAGTAGATATCACTGGGGAGTTTTGCCAGGTAACTCCAAGTGCAAAAGAAACCAGCTACACAATGTTGTAAACTTAGTGATATATTTTTTTCTTTTTCGTTTCAATCTAACCCACTAGAGTGGAAATCTAGGGTACAAGGAGAACCAGAACAGAAACCAAGACATAAGAGTTTAATAAGTGGTGATGTGATTAGTGAACAGAAGTGATTCCTCAGACTGAAGCTCTGTCTTTAGGAGTACCTTCGAGTATTAAGCTCTATCTTTAGGAGTACCTTTGATTACTAAGCTCTATCTTTAGGAGTACCTTTGAGTGCTAGGCTCTATCTTTAGGAGTACCTTTGAGTACTAGGCTCTACCTTTAGGAGTACCTTTGAGTACTAAGCTCTATCTTTAGGAGTACCTTTGAGTATTAAACTCTATCTTTAGGAATACCTTCGAGTACTAAGCACTATTTTTAGGAGTACCTTCAAGTACTAAGCTATACCTTTAGGAGTACCTTTGAGTGTTAAGCTCTATCTTGGGGAGTGCCTTCGAGAATTAATGAGGTTTAAGGAAAATGCTTAGGCTTGAATGTGCATGCTTTCTCCCCTCTATTTGTAGCCATTCTCCTACTCCACAGTCATATGAATAAATATAAGCACTAATAGAGTACCAGACACTATTCTAAGAGTTGTTAATACATAAACTTATGTAACCCCCTCAGTAATTTGATGAGGTAGATGTTTCTTTCACCCCTATTGAGTCAGATTAGGACCTGAAGCACCAGGAAGATGACTGATCTGACGGAGACCACCTGGTTGGTGGGCCCATGAGTCAGGACCAGAACACAGAACAAAGTGGCTTGGCGAAATTAGTTCCCACTCTTAGTAGCATACTTCATTATATTACAAACCTAAAATTTTATTTGAATTTTGGAAATAGAAGTTCAGGGAAATTTATTTAAGCAAAGGGTAAAAAAACAAACAAACAAAAAATCCCTCCAAAAAACACAACTTAAGAATTCAGGTGTTGACATTTCCCAAGTGCTTAAGGCTCAAAAATTTCATACCAAGGGAGAGGTTGTGGCTTTAAAGTGACTCTACTTAGGTCACATGCAATTCATTCCTGGATCCGAGTCACTTCATGTCTCTGGAGAGATGCAGGATGAGGCAACAGAACAGGGTTTCAGGGTTTACACACTCACGGAGCCACTGTGAGACTCACTCCCGCCAGGGTCCAGGAGTGATTTCCCAGCTGTGCTCTGGTCTGACATTTGCTATTCTTTATTTTATTTACTTGTTTACTTATTTGTTTATTTATTTTATTAAATCATAACTATGTATATTCCTGTATCTATGGGGTCCAGTGTATGGATTTAATATACAATGTGAAATGCTTACATTGAACTGACTAACACATCCATCACGGTTATGTTCTTTTCTTAATACTTTTGAAATGTACCATCGCATCATGCACATTAGGTGAGAGGGAGTATATTTGGGGGAAAATCTGCTATTCTTACCTGATCCCAAATCTTGCACATAAAATAAAACAGAAAGACTCATAAATACAGAAGTCTTCATTATCTTAATAGTCACAGGAGAAATGAGGACGTGTCTAGCTAGAAAGATTTTTGAATTTTCGTGCTCTTCAGAGTTCATTGTGTTGTATAATCCCAGGGCTCCCTAGGAATAAACAAAATAAAATCCCATGCTGCACACCTAACATAAGGGCAACTGAAAGGCACCAGTGGTCTGGCACCCTGTGGGTGTAAAGTGCAAAAGTCCACAGAGCTTAACTTCCAGTACCACAAATTGCTTTCTGGTGTGTAAGGAATTCATGTTCCTAGAGGCAGCCTCCGTGGGGGGAGGTCAAAGCTGAAACCCCTTGAAAATCTGCAGGTTTGAGGCAAGGGCTTATCTGTTGAGCATTACTGAAGCTGCTATAACAAATTACCATAAATACAGTAGCCGAAGAATGAGATGAACTTATATCTTAGAGTGCTTGAGGTTGGAAGTGCAAAACGGATTGGCACTATCCGTTTTCTTCTGGAAACTAGGAAAGAATCAATTTCCTTATTTTTTTCAGCTACAGGAGGCTGCATGTATTCAAGACTAGTGATCTTTCCCCTCTACCTTTAAAGACAGCACCAGAGGTTGGAATTCTCATGTTGAATCATTTGGAACCCTACTCTCTTGTAGCATCTTACTGTCTGATTCTAATTCTCCTTCTTCCACATTATAAGGACCCTAAGAATATATAAAGTTCACTTATGTAATGTAATCTGTCCATGTCAAGATTCCTTTTTTTTTTTTTTAAAGACACAGTCTCACTTTGTCATCCCTGGTAGAGTGCTGTGGCTTCATAGCTCATGGCAACCTCAGACTCTTGGGATCAAGCAATTCCATTTCTCAGCCTCCTGAGTAGCTGGGACTACAGGCACCCACCACAATGCCCAGCTAATTTAAAAATAGAGTCTCATTCTTGCTCAGGCTGGTCTTGAACCTATGAGTTCAGGCAATCCATCTGCCTTGGCCTGCAAAGCGCTGGGATTACGGGTGTGAACACCGCTCCTGGCCTCATGTCAAGATTCCTAATTTAGTTACACCGACAAAGTCTTTTTTTGTCATGTAGAGAAACGTATCTATGTGTTCGGGAGATTGAGAGAAGGACACCTTGGGTGGGGGCATCATTCTACTTACTACAGAGGTCCGTAACAGGGAAAGAGACTATAGTTTGGGGGGACTATTTTCTAAAAATTCCATTATTCACAAAAGCTTGAGCTAAAATTATCCTATTATTATCCTGTGTTCACAGGGAAATTTTATTAGAGGCCAAGGGGAGAGTGGTAGCTGCCATCTCACCCCTGCTTGTTTCCCTCCTCTTTTAGAGGAGTCTGGAGATAGCCTGACTATTACTCATGTTTAGGGCACATGGCAGTTACTCAGTGTGGGAAGGAATTAGGGCTGAAAATGACAGGAGGTGGTAATTTCCTCCTCACTCTGCGTTAGGTAATTTACATTTGTCACAGGATAATTTACCAAGCTGTTGATTGCTGTCTCCGACTCATTGCCAGAGGAGACTCCAGTGGGAAGGAAGCTAATTTTGCCCTCCTCTCTTCTAAGAAATGTTGGGCTTTTGATCTCAGGGATTGTAAATGATTTTTATGTTTTGTGTTTCATAAACATTTATCAAACGCTTGTTACACGTTGTGATCCAACTTCTCATGTGAAAGGGAACATAGCTGGATATTCTGCAAAGGTAGAAAAGGAAGTCTGGCATGGGATATTGGCGTGTTGTCCAAGGTTAGCATTTAGGACCTTGAGGAAGGGAAGTAGAGATGGTTTCCTCCAGAGTCTGGAACAGCTGTGGAGATGCCCCAGGGGGGTAAGCTGGAATTCTGACAGAGTCAGCTGATGTGATTGCTGGAAGGGTGAAACGCTACATACCTTGACATCTCCTAGACATCCTTAAAATCTGTTAAGGAGCCCTTCATTGTGAGAAATTACTTGCATGTTAGTAACAGAAAACACAATTTACCTTAATCAAGCAAAAAATGTGAGTGCGCTGGATCAGGCAATTGACTAGTCTGAAATGAGAGCTCCAGTGAGGTAGTGGGTTGATGTGGTAGTGGCTGTGCTCTCGAGGGTGGTGGAGAGGGATGCAGATTTGAATTCTGAAAGCCTGAGATGAAAGAAGTAGACTGCCAGTCTTCCTCTCCCCTACTCTTTTGGTAATATCACACACTTGGGAACAGGAAGGATCACTTGGTTGCTTTTTGGCTTTTTCTAAATTAGGCAGACTTGGTATCCACACACCTGGATTATGGTTATTCCATCTGGTTCATGAATTTCTGAGAGCTCAGCTCCTCCCCACATGGGCTCCTTTTGGCCTTGGAGATCACAAGCATTGTCCAGACCTTCTCCCAGGTCATGAGGGGAAGAGCCTGAGCCACCTCTCTCTGTCCTATCTCAATAGAGCCTAGTTCTTTCCTAGAGCACAATTTCTTATAGACCTTTTAACCCATTTTGCTTAGAAAAGTAGAAGTAAGGAGTGAAGTAGAAAATTAGTAAACCATCCATTTATAAACTTTAAATAGAAGTATAAATTAGTGTGTGTGAATAGTTATTTGTTAAATGAAATTTAAATATAAAACATACTTTTCAATTTTAAGAGTGTAATAGCATAGGCAGAGAAAGATACACATATAATGTTATATATTATAGCACCATTCATAATAGAATAATGTGAAAATTAGCTGAATAACTATGGCACATCCATACAATGGAATTCTGCAGAATTATTAATTATAATATACTCACTGTTGAGTTTTCTGTGATACAGTTTTTCAAAAAAACAGACTGCAGATTAAACTACATGGTGTTATTCTATTTCATTAAAAAAAAAAACTTATGTGTTTTTGGTGTGGTTGTATGTAAATACAAAAAATATGTATATGAATAGAAAGAAGGAGAAGTCTGCATGGATTTTAACAATGGTGATAATCATACCCACCACATGTTTAATCATGGTTGCCAATAAAAATAAACAAATTGAGATTTTATTTAAATTTTACTTAATTAAAAATGAATAGTGGACTTATGGGTTATTTTTGTTGTTATGTGATGAGAAAGAAACACCAGCAGAATTTAGAACATAACCATCATATCTCAACCACAGTGGCCTAAGCAAAGAAACAGTGATGCTGAGGGTAAGAAATGGCATCTGCCTGCAAACTCCTCCTGTGTCCTGTGTGTGTGTGTGTGTGTGTGTGTGTGTTTATACACTCTAAAGAAGACTTATAAGGGCTATCTTCTATCTCCTAGCCTCTTCTTTTTTCATTTTGTCTGCTTTTGGTATGGTTTTTCTCGCAAGGCTGTACATGGGACTTTGATGACAGCTGCTGCTGTTCATCATGAGATTTGGGCCATGTTCCTGTTCTGCCAACACTGTCTTCTACTGTACCCACGGATACTATGCCCATCCTCTGACCCCAATACCAAGCATTACCATCCTGTTGCCAACCCTGGGAAACTTTTAGGACCACCAGGTTGGTGCTTTGCTATCTAGAGTTCTCAGTGCCATCCTTATTCTATGTCCTCGGTTACAAGTGAGGAAAATGTTTATTTCCTATTTAGTGTTACATTCATCTAGAATGGGTACCAAACTTTAATATTCTGAGGTTTTGCCTATAGCCTCTTCTTTCTCTGTACTTTGAACAGGAGCCCATGTGAGTGCTGAACTGGCTAAAGTTGTCCCATAAACAATAGAATGTTCTTAGAACATCCTGTTTTCCCCCTGGAATAACTCTTCTCTCAGAAGTCTCTTTGAGCCCTCATGCAAATTATATTCATAATGGAAAAATATCTAGTAATATTATGGAAGAATTATTAGGTATCAGGCATTGTGTTAAATTCTTTATATATATACACATATATATTATTTAATTCCCTTGATATTTTGAGGTTTATAGTAGAATGTGTCATTTTCATGGTGGTGAAAAATGTGTAGTGTATTTCACCCAACTCCATAGAACTATTAATATTTTAATATGTACATGCTTTACTTATATTTCTAAGCTTTGTCCTCAACAACCTCTACATTAAATTTTAAAGCTATCGACCAAATTGAGTCAAATGATCAGTTATTTTATCCACCAAAGATTTGCAATGAAAACTGTAGCAGTTTCAAAAAAACAAACCCACTGTTTTGCTATACAATGTATACAATAAGGGACGTTAAATTTACAGTGTGAGAAAAAATGCAAATGCAGAAGAATATACAAATACAGTCTGAGTAAAGTATAAATTGAGCTGGGAGTTGGTTCTGAGGAGGCTGGCTGCCAAGTTCTCTCCTGTGATCTGTGAAGCCAACCTCATGATTTTCAGTTAGTTACTCACACCTATTCTTTCTTTCCTACATCCAATTCACGGTCTAAGCCCTGATTTACTCCCACTGTTATCCACTCCTTCTGCTCTATTAAGTTCAAAGCTGCTGTAAGTGTTCAAGGACACTTAACTTGGCTTTGTTCCAAAAACATCTTTTCTATTGTTATGGGAAAAAATGTCTCTTATTCTTTTAATCTATTTCAGTTTAATTTTGGTTCCCCATGAACTCATAATATCCAAGAACTTAACAATCTTTGAATCGTACTCTAATATCTTTTCTTTGAAAGTGACTTCCATCTCTTTCACTCCTGAGACCTAACTCGCCAGCATCTTGCCGTCCTCTCATTTATTTACTCCGTCCTTCATCTTTGGTAAATTTCTCCCCACTCAACTTTACTTCTAAAGCCAAACAATAGGGGATTTCTAGTAACCGCAAAGAAGTCGCTATTTCCCTTTATTAACTTATATTTTGTTTACCTGGATGGATTTGCCATTTATTAGTTGAATTCTAATTTAAATAGCTCAGGTATTTGTTGAGATTATAGACAGGATTAACATGAAATGTTTATCCTTGATAAAGCCAAAAGATATAATCAGAGAAAAACTTGTTAAAATTATTACTATACAACATCCTGTGTTTCTGACAAATATATATGCTAAATGCTTTTGAATTAAAGTAGATGAATCAGGGAAAGCTTCATAAATTAGGGACCATCTGGTGTTATGTTTGAGAAATAAGTAAGAATTCATCAGATCACAAAAAATGTGCAAAGCAGTTGGAGGAAAACAAAACTAAAAACTAGATAAATAACTCAAATCATAGAAAAGTGGTATGGATAAACTCATGGACTTTTAAGAAAAGGGATCAAAAATTAAAGCACATGAACTGCCATGTTGATGAGTATATATCTTACCCCTCAAGGAATAGACATCACAAAGACTTTAAAGGCAGGATGTGTCTGTGCTCTAAAATGTCTATAGCAGCCACTACGGAATAGCTGTGTGTCATAAAGAAGCCTGTGGATACCAGAAAAATAATTAAACATTTTTCTCTATCAATGATAAAACTAGTTGAAATTCACTTTATTAAATTAAAATCTTGAGGACAACAGGCAACAATAGCAGATTAACTTATTCACAGTAAGTGACATGAATTAATACATTAAAATAGATATTTTGTGGGGGAAAGACCACTTGAATGAAAAGAGCATAGAACATACTCTTTTCAGGTTGGGTGGGGTGGCTCACGACTGTAATCCTAGCACTCCAGGAGGCCAAGGCAGGTAGATTGCCAGAGCTCAGGAGTTAGAGCCCAGCCTGAGCAGAAGTGAGACCACATTTCTACTACATATAGAAAAATATCTAGCCAGGCATGATGGCTCACACTTATAGTCCCAGCTACTCAGGAAGCCGAGGCAAGATGATCCCTTCAACCCAGGAGTTCAAGGTTGCTACGAGCTAAGAAGATGCCATTGCACTCTACCCAGGGAGACAGAATGAGACTTGGTCTCAAAAAATAAAAAATAAATATATAAATAAAAAGGTATTGTTTCTGATGGAAAGAGAAAAAATATATATATATAACAGAAATTGTTACTTAGAAGAGCATGTAGAGGGAGGGCACAACACTCATGTGGAAACTGAAAACAACGAATAATGCAATTATCTGAGACAGGGACAATGCATCATTCATTGTTCCAACAGAAAAACAATGGCACACTTAAAAGGAAATGAATAGAAATAATTTAATTAAAGGGATATGAACTGCTGTTGCTTGAATGTTTTGGTCTTCTCGAGAATTCCTGTTGAAATTTAATCCCCAAGGTGACGCTTTGGGAGATGTGGCCTTTGGAAGGCAAGTCATGAGGGCTCCACCCTGTGTGGTGGAGTCAGAGCCCTTATAGAAGGGCATGGCTGACAGGAGATTGGCTCATTTTTATCCTTTTATCTTTGGCCATATGAGAATACAGTGTTCCTCCCTTCCAGAGGACACAGCATCAAGGCACCATCTGGGAAGCAGAGATCAGACCCTCCCTAGACACTGAACCCTCTGACACCATGATTTTATCCTTTCCAAAAATTTACATTTGAAACTGTGATAAATAAATTTGTCAATTACCCAGTCTCAAGTGTTCTGTTATAGCAGCACAAAAGGACCTAATACATGAATTGTGAGGCTAAAGGAATAAATATCAAATGAAGAAAATCAAAACCAGCTCCAGGACTGAAGGATCAAATGGAGGAATGATGAGCCCAGAGAGAGCTAGGGCCTGGGAGAGGGGCTGCAGCAGCCGGAGCCTGGGAATGCACCCACAGTGGTGCTCCAGGGATGGAGCGAGGCAGTGGAGTGTAAATGCGTGGTCCCTTTCCCTTCCCACAAGCTCATCTTCTGCCCCTGCTTCTCGTTGGCAAAATTCCTTCTAAAAATTGAGAACAAGGGAGTCTGGATGACCAGTCTGCAGAAGTCAACCTTCAAGAACATGAATCAGGGCAGAGAAGGGCCAGAGGGCAGAACTGAAGGGGCAAACGGTCCCTTTTTCAAAGTATATATTGCATCCTGCTGAATCTTATCTCAATCTCACAAGAATTTCTTTTTAACACATAACACCCTAAATTGATGTTCAGTAGATCATTCCATTTATTCTATAAGAATAACTGTTTCAGGTTCTGGAAAATATGGCAAAAGCAATGAAACCCTTAAGAATCACCACATCAGCTTAATCAATTAACTTGAAAGGGATGTTCTTGAGAAGCAGTGTCAAGTGGGTTGCTGTAACTATAAAGTATTCATAGTATATTGATGGTGATGTAGCCAAAATCTTGACAGTGAAGGAAGGTAAATATTAATCATCATTATGTAGTTTCTAGTGAAAAATAATTTCTGTCTTTCTATGCCTTGGAGAAGGGGTTTTTGGAGTCAATCTGCCTTCAACATGATGGTGAGACTGGGTGTTTTGTGGAAAGAAAATAAACACGATGGTCACTTAGGCTCCTTAGTGGAGAGTCTACCTTACTGAGCCTTGTATGCATTTCATCCCTGTAATCTTTGAAATTCTGTTCATGAGAAGTTATAGTAAGCAAGGTCATAGCTTGGGAAAAAAGACTGAAATCTATGTGGGGGGAGATAAGTGAGGTCGCTGATTACACGGCTATCTCAGGGAATGCCACCTGTGGGTAAGCACTCACAAAGGATCTGCATATATTTCACATTATGGGTCATACTAAGAAAACTACACATATTTCTTCTTGAAATAACTATTTTATAAATTTTGTACTTTTTTCTAGGTCAGTTTGTTTGTCCCTCTTGATGTTCCCTAGATGTTGTCTTTCTTTCCTCAAGGAAAAGATGTATCATCTCCAATTTATTCCCACTGAGACAAGGGCACTTCTTCTGTATCCTTGGGGGACACTACTGAAGGATTCTGTCACAGCTCAGCTGTGACTATCACTGCATAGTTTGGAGATATGATATTTATGAAAGAAACTCAAGTGCTTTATGCATTGCCAGGGTTGTCTCTATTTTATTTTTCTTTATTTCCCTTCTCAGGCAATTAGTCATAGGTGTATGTGACCGAGACTGCTATTTAATCACAAAACTAATAATCTCTTCCTTATAAATATCATGTAGACACTCTTTTTCAGGTCATTGAATCCTGATCAGTACAGTGTAGATGAAATTGGAGGGTGTTACCTAGAAAGCACCCATAAGAAAGTTCCATAAGAAACTCTCGTGCCATTCTACAGGTCTCTCACGCTTCACAATGACACTGATCACCACATGTTGAAGATACCGAGCAACCACATGGGAAGGAATGGAGTCCCGCCTGGAGGAGACGACGAGCCAACATAGTTGTTTTGCACTCTGTAGGAGAGACAAGTACATTTTTTCTCTTTCTTTCTTTGTTTTTTTTTTTTTTTTTTTTTTTTGAGATAGAATCTCAAGCTGTCACCCTGGTAGAGTGCCGTGCGTAACACATCACAGCTTACAGCAATCTCCAACTCTTGGGCTTAAGCAATTCTCATGCCTAAGCCTCCCAAGTAGCTGGGACTACAGTCATCTTCCACAATGCCCGGCTACTTTTTAGTCACAGTTGTCATTGTTGCTTAGCAGACCTGGGTCGGTTTCAAACCCACCACCCAAAGAGTATGTGGCCGGTGCCCTTGCCCACCGAGTTACAGGCACCACTGACAAGTACATTTTTATTATACTTTGTCTCATATGTTGAGTGTTTGAGTGTTGAGTGTTAAGTGTTTTCATAGCAGCTAATATTACCTAAAAGATTCATGTTGTCAGAGAGGAGTTCAGAGAAAGATAACAGCGCAGCAAGAATGAGGAAGATTGAGCCATGTAATCCTCACACCAGAATAGGTTGGAGCCAGAACCTATCTGCAGCATGAAGGCCCAGGCAAAGCCTATCTGAGAGGCAGGCTTTAATCTGATGTCTTACTGTTACTCTCTTCTCCCCACCCTGGGAAGTTTCCTCCAAAGTTTCATGCAAGCTGCTCACGGAGAATCTTTATCAACTGCAAAATTTGGACCCAATTTGGACTTTCCAGTTATGTCAAAGAAAGAACTAGTTTCTCCATCCTTCATCCAATAAACATGGAGCTGGGAAAACAGAGCTACAGCCACCACGGGCATGCTACACCACATTGTTGTTCCATTCTGACTCTTGACCATCCCTTGGAAGGATCTCCAGGTTTCCTGTCCATTTGCTGATGGGCTGTATTCCAAGTGTTGAGATCCCTTCATGATTACTGACTTATGATCCTGCTGATTGTAGTGCAGCACCTTAGAATGAATGAGAAATTAGGAGACTTGCACAAGTCCTGAACGTCCTGACTCTGAGCTGCCTCAGGGATGCCCTAGACCACTCCCTGCTATACCCATGTCTAGCAAACCCTTATAAGAAGAAACTCAGGGTGAATATCTAATAACACTTTTACGTAAAGAATCTTAACAACTTAGGCACATGCTGAAGGATATGTCATAGAGAAAGAAAGTCATAAATACAAACAATAGCCAAGCAGGGAGTCCCAGAACTATTATAGTTAGCACCTTTCTCCCCTAATTGTTCCATTTATATATACTTCACTATACTCCTCTCTTAATTTTCTTTCTCTGAAATATAAACGGTATAATTGACAGTTCAGTTAACTTAGTCCATTTTTTATACACTTTTAAGACAAGGTTGTTTACGAACTAGTGGAAAGATGAAAACAACCAGACATGAAAGCAGTGACTTGATAAGACACAGGTCTCCACTCTGGGGAAGAGAGTTGGCACAGCTTACATTATGCATGTATAGTTGTGCAGCTGGGGCATGAAAATAGGCTATTTTATTGTCTAGTGAAATGTAAATACAAGTATTGAAGAGCCAAAGATCACAACTATAGAGTATACTGCAAATGTCTCACTTAATACCACGGACCGCCCAAGATAAGATGAACACATTTCTTAAATTCCTTTGCAGCCTAAATTTCACACGTCCCTTAGCATGCCCCAAACCAATGTTTCTGCAAGGCTATCACCACAAGGCTTGGAGGTGGATTTAACATGCTTCTTATCATCAAAATCTTCAAACTTAAAGTAAATTTTCTTATCTTTTTTTTTTTTTTTTTTTGCAGTTTTTGGCCAGGGCCAGGCTTGAACCCACTACCTCCGGTATACGAGGCCAGTGCCCTACTCCTTGAGCCACAGGTACCTCCCTAAAGTAAATTTTCTTCCCTTTCTTTCTTTCTTTGACAGAGTCTTTCTCTGTTAGTTAGGCTAGAGTGCAGAGGCACAATCAGCTTATTCCAATCTCAAACACCTGAGCTCAAGTGGTCCTCCTGCTTCAGCCTCCCAAGTAACTGAGACTAAAGGCAGACACCTTTAGTTTTTTCTTAAACTTCATTTTTATTTTATTATTTTTAATTAATTTTTTTTCCATAGGTCTCATCTATGTTGCCCACTCTGGTCTTGAACGCACATGAGCCTTCCATCTTGGCTTCTCAAAATTCTGGGATTATAAGTCTCAGCCCTAGATCCCAGCTAGCAGGGTTATGCTTATAGACATTGGGATGTATGGCTGGTTCCTAGGTTTACTGATTGGCAGCAGAATTAGAATCTGTGTGAACAGCCTCATCGTGTGGGCAGCCATTCTGCTGGACGCATGTTCTCTATATTTGATTTCTGCAACTCTTCTCAAATTCCATGAGATACCTTACACTTTATAGATTATCCATCAGACATTATAAGTTGTTTAGTCATATTTAACAAACGTACAAAGAAACACATGGAAATAATGATCACAGAAAAAAAAACATATAGGCTACCGTTAGGAACAGAGGAATAGAGATGTGATGAGAAAGTGGCAAACAGGATCACTTATGGTCCTGACACCTGCTTTATTTATTAATCTCCATGGAGGTTGTGCCTGTTATAATATTTGAACACCAGAATGAAGTTTAAGAACAAATTAAGTAAATGCAGAGAATTTCAGGAAGAAACACTAGGGATCATAGGTGCAAGGAAGTTCGCTTGGCTGCTTTAAAAGCCTAGACACCTGTGTGTCTGGTGTGTGCCAAGCTAGGTAACAAAGCCTAACTATCAGACCACGTTGTAAAAAAGCCTTTATAATTTATGCAGAGTGTGATGAAAAATCCACTTGAATATTTTGAACAGAGGAGCTTCTTAGTCTGACATTTGTTTTGAATGATCACTTTGCCATGGTGTGGAGAATTTTACAAGCAACCCTTTGAAAAGCTATTGCAGTGTTCCAGAATAGAGAAGACAGTGCTTGGAGGTGAGGAATGGCAGTGGAAATCGGGAAAGATAGTACACTCCTGTGTATTCTGAAGATACTTGTCATAGAAAATTATAATCAAACTAATAATAAAGAAATGGTTCAAGCAAAATACCACCTTGAGATATTGAGATAGTAGATCATAAAGGGTCATAACAAAGAAATTTAAAACTTTTGCATATCAAACATGGTGAAAAGTGTGAAGCAAATTATCAAATTTGTGAAAACATCTGCAATGCCCCAAATGTTATTGGAATTCTTGTGTTACCAGTTATAGAAATAAGTTCCGATTACTTGTTCAGTCCCCAACTATAACGATGCATTCCCTGTAACGATCAGTGTATCAATCTGGCCGTTGTTTCTTCTTTGTCCACTTTGTTTTCTTACTGTTATTTTGCTCCTTAAACAGCTAAGAAAACATGTTCTATTAGTGTAATTCTGACCTGACAAGTGCTCTCAACTTTATAGCTCTTCTTTTCTCCTTTTCATTTCAATTTCCTGGCAAAACCATAACTTTAGAAAATCCAACCAATTACTGGTCTTAAATTAACTACTGGGACCTGATCAAACTAAAAAGCTTCTGCACTGCCAAGAACACAGTAAGTAAAGCAAGCAGACAGCCCTTAGAATGGGAGAAGATATTTGCAGCTTACGTTTCCAACAAAGATCTAATAACCAGAATCCACAGAGAACTCAAACTT
>CAUYRH010098563.1:0-12556 GCA_963574655.1 Perodicticus potto
TCCTCAAACTTTTTAAACAGGGGGCCAATTCACTGTCCCTCAGACCGTTGGAGGGCCAGACTATAGTTTAAAAAAAAAAACTATGAACAAATTCCTATGCACACTGCACATATCTTATTTTGAAGTAAAAAAACAAAACGGGAACAAATACAATTCACACCGCCGCATGTGGCCTGCGGGCCATAGTTTGAGGACCCCAGAGAAATTACAAACTCTGTAAATAAGCACTCACCCACACCCCAGCCAGTTAACCAACACACCATGGGCCCCATCCTATGGGGGAGAAGTTGGTGAAGGAAGAAGATGGGGGGGAGGAAAACATCACAAAGTCAGTTATGCTCGAGCACCAAGAAGGGAAAAATGGAAGCCTGATGTACTTGTATGTTTCAAGGAAGTACAGGGAGAGCAGAATCAGCTGTTTTATTTTATCAAGCACACAGGAGAATATTACACACGTGACTCCTGTCTGTCTCATTCTTCTAGCCTAACATAATAATTTAGGGGATTATTTTGGGAATTTGTTTATTTTAAGTAATATTGCCTTACTGATAATGTAAGCAATACATCATCATCATAAAAGCCATGAAGTAGGGATTGATACATCCTTGAATTCCTATTTATCTCATATTTGATATTTATTAAAATGCAAAATCTATTTCAAACCATTCTGAAGAAGAATGTTAGCATACGTTTTCTTTCCCTATTCCTTTCCACTCACCGTAAGGCTCTGAGAATAACATCTAAAGTTTTAGAAGAGATTATCATTAATTTTATGTAGTTTTAATTCCAGGAATATTGTTGACATCTGTGACCTATTTTATGAAACCTTGAGTACAAGCCCTCGTTCAAAGTGATGCTCAATAAGTATTTCTATTACAGTGGGACGTGTGCCCGAGTGAGACCTGGAGGGACACACCTATGTTGACAAGTGTTTTCTAATATTTAAAGATTCCTTTGATGGCGGAACACAGCACTGTGACACTCTGATAGATGAAAAACAAAACTTTTTGTTACTTACAACTACAAAAAAGAGAAGGCTGCCAGTTAGGGTCCCACAGGAGACTGCACCAGGACAGAGTAACAGCAAGCTAGAGTTCAAAGAGGGGACTTGTTTGCCAGTGGGGTAGGCTCAGCTAGCTAGGTTTTAGGGCTCTTTATGAAAAGGATAATTTGAATAATTTCGCTAGCGGGCTCTGGGGCATAGGAAATGCCCCTGGTTGTCTGGTACGCGGCCCCAGAAACGATGCACTGAAGACCTAATAAAGGAAGTGGCTGACAGACAGACATAATCAGGCACTCAAGAAGGGGAACTGACCAACCTCTAGCCAGAGCCTCCAAACTGGGTAAGATGACATTTAAAAAGAAATTATATTACAACAATGTCCTCTCTTAATGGCAGCACACTAACTACTGCTTACATTCAGGGATGATTCCCATTACTTACTATGTTACCACAAGAACTAGATACTTTTACAATTTTTTTTTCTTAAAATGAACTATTGTTCAAAAGTGTCTTCCACTCCATACATCAAAAGTACAAATGTTCTCCCTCTCTGTGGGTGCAGAATATTTTTACATACTGCTACTTTTTTTCATGTGTTTCTACTTTCAATTTTCTCTATATTTGCCAATGAAGAACCTGTGGTTTGGGATGGAATTTCTTTGGTCACCAGTATCATCTACCTTGTTTAAAATAGAGTAGAATAGTCTCATATGCTTATTTTATGCGACAGGGCTTTACGGAGCTGGCTAAATTTGGGGTGTCTTGGTGTCAATTTTTTTAGCACAGCTCTGCTGTCTACAAGGGGCACTTTCAGTCTGTTATCTACATGGAATTTGCTCATGAAGGTTCTGAAGTACAGTCCCCTGCCACAAACAGCTCAGAGAGCTCTTGGCCTCTCAGTGGGAGCTGCTTCCACAGCACTATTTTTAAGTCTGAGTCAATGCTTCTCCCATACTTCATTTCTCAGGCTGTGATGATGCACCACCCACCCCTTCTGCCCTTATCCTACTACTTGTTCTACCATAGTCTTACTTGATATTTATTGAACAAATCTATTCTTTGTGTCAGGCACTCTGAAGGAACTGTTAATGAACTGTCAAAGCAATTTATTTAGGTGAGTCAGATACAGAGAGTTTGAACACCTTGTCCTCATCTCTGCAGCAGGCAAGAAGAACAGTGTTCTACAATAGGATACAGCAGGGCCTCTCATATTGTCTGGATGATGCCTCCATGGGGATTGCAGAAAAAATGGTGCCAGAGAGGATCAGGAAAGCTCAAGATTGAGCTTCCAGGCAGTAGGGCCAACTTGCCTCCCTTTAGTTAACAATGGAGCATGTCTCTGAAGTACGGGTATGTGACAGAGGTGGTGGTGGGTTGATATTTCCCTCCACTGACCTATCTAATCTTACTATTTCCCCCGTCCCACCCAGGGCCCCAGTCAAAACCTTCAAAGTCAGACGTCTTCTGTGGTCTGATGCTAACCAAGCATTCTCAGTCCTCTTGCAACTGTGTAATTCTCTGCAGCTTTATCCTTTTTCACAATGAAAAGTTAGGAAAGGGTGAAGGAAGTGCCCCCAGCCAGCCACCATCTCAACCGGGAAGTTCTACCTTCGGAATATGTAAGTATACCTGAGGAAATACTGATTATTTTGCTTCTTGCTCTTTCCAGTTCATTACAAGGGTCCAAAGGCAGTAATGAGGATCTGTTTTTAAAATCTGGAATTTCACAGTATTCCTCATGCATTTCGGCACATCTTTATAGACCAATATTTAAAAAGCGAACACATGACAGAGGCAGGGCAAGGGAAAAGAATCAGCATGATTCCAGGGAGTTAAAATTGGATCATCAATTCTCATCACAAGAGGAACCCCTCACTGACCGCTCCTCTTCCCAGCATCACTCACAGTTGTGGCTGCATGAGCCGACTTGAAACATTCACAGTTAATTGATCTTGAACATTTCAATTTCTTACCTGTGGTGAAAAGGTACTACTGGTATGCAAATTAAGCTATATCATTAACGAGGTACACTGATAAAGTAATGGAAATTCAGATGCTCCTAGGCTTTACCGAGTAATTTCAGCAAGATAACTTGGCCACAGGGAATCCAAACGTCCCTACTGAGTTTTGATCTGTGCAGCTCTACAGACATACATGGTATAAGTGTGTGACGGAGTGTTATGCTCGTTCTAATTTTAAGACACATGCTAAAGAGTAATATGGAAAATATACATGAGAGAAAGGGAAAGATGGATGAGAGATAGCTACCGACCTTGGCAGACACTGGTATGCCAGCCTGGGTGACGGGAGGGTCCAGAGTGACATGACAAGCAAATGCAGCTGTAGCTGGGGTTAGACTCCACCAGCTGTATGCCATGGCCGAGCCTTGCACCCTTCTGGAGACACACTATTGTCATATTTACTTTTGTAATGGAGAAAGTGACGGCTAACTCCAGCAAATTGTAAAGTCTGAAAATTGCTATAAAATAAAATATAATGAAGCTTTATTTTGCTTATTAACAAGGCCTCTTTTCTGCTGGTCAAGCGTTACTTGTCCTTCGTGATGCTTTTAATAGACCAATGTATTCCATGTCACAGTAGCCAATACTCATGATACTGAAGACTAGCTGTTTCATAACCCCATCTATTCCATGGTCAGATACTTAACCCACAAAACAAAAACAAGAGTCTCACCTCACCAGTTCCTTTTCTTCCTCCTATTGCACTTTTCATTTTCCTATCTCGCCACCCCCTCTTCCTGCCTTGACCTTGATACTGAGACTTGGCATAATAATATGTCATCATTATTTCAAGTAGACACATTTCTTAAGTCTTCATATTATAGCCTGAAAACTCACATTTCAAAATAAAAATCCACCCCATCCATGATTCTTAAATGCTATAGTATTGTTAATGAGAATAAAATTTTAAAAGCTTGTTAAGTGCCTCTTAATATCTCTCAAATTTCACAAGATGAGAGTATATAATAGTTGTTAACTTTTTGAGTTGTAAAACAATTATTATTGGTGCTGACTCCAAAGAAAAGAATTGTGAGCATAGCAAAAGTTGAGCTTTGAAAAAATTTAGTGACCACAGAACAGAATCTCTTTGATCTGTTGCCTACCACTTCTAAGTATCAGGTGTCTATGGAGCTTGCTTCTGTAATATTATGTTGCTATGAATTATAAGGAACAAAAAGTAAAAATGGTCCACTGCCAAGTGCACACTACCAGAAATTGTATGCATTGATTACCTTAATTATTAAAATTATCTAACTAGTGGAAATATTCTTTAATATCTCTTCTTTTCAAATAAAACTTAAAAATATTTACAGAGGCTAAGTAAATTTTACCAATATTATGCATATTACTTTAGCATAGGTGAGAAATTACTTACTTATAAAACTATATTATTCTGCATGAGGATGTCACTTTTAAAATTACCCCGTTTTCATTCTTTACCCCTGGAGTATTTACAACTATCATTGCCTCATAAAGGTATATTTTATCATGAGAATATATTCAAATCATTTATTTAATGTAATTTTTTTTTATAAATAGACTGACTGGCTGAATTTTGGTCAAGACTCATATAGTTCATCCACTGAGTATCACCAATATTTAGTACATGGAGATGCATCTTACAATTTTAGGGAAGTGAAGGGAAAACAATGAAAAGAAAATACTCCTGGTCAGAGCCTTAAAATATAGATAAGAATCACCTCTATTCCCAGCAATATTAAAAATGGCCTGAAAGTCATTCTAAGTGGTAACCTGGGTGATGGTGATGTATCAACTTTATTCAAGCAGGAACTACATAAAAAGGGGAATTGACATTTCTTCCTCAAGATTTTTTAAAATACAGAAGGACACAGATATTCAAGGACACAAAACGCAAGTGAACTTAATTGAGTGACGGTTCTGGCCATCATTAGGACATCTAAATTTCTAGAAAATAATTGGCTTAATTAGAATTGTCATAGGCAAGTTTCCCTCTGAGATAATTACTTTTTTTACAAATGTGATTTCATCTAGATTTCCCTAAGAGTTTTAAGTTAGCCTGGATCATTTGATCCTGACACTAAATTACAATAATGTAAAGAAACAGGAAGAACATGGTGCCAATATTCGCTTGGCTCCCTTAAATGGTGTGCAGTGTCCTCAGGCCACCATTTAGAGCCTTTAAATAGCTTTGTATTTTTACCAGCTTCATTCTTTTTGCTGGAAGAAAACATGATTATGTGTGCATTGCTGCTGGTCTTTTCTCACGTTAGCCCCTGAATCATGGCACCTTCCACCCTGATCACTGCAATCTGTTTCAGGGCTTGGGCCGGTGACCTCCAGCCATGACAGTGAAGCAATGCCAGGATTCCATTGGGATCAGTGGAGAAGATTCTTTTCTGCCGTGAATGCGTAGCAGATAGAGGTAAGCATCACGTGGTGGAAGCTGTTGTTGCAGAAAGCCTGTTTGAGCCGAGCTGGCACACCGAGAGGCAGAGTGGAGAGAAAGACCGAGCTCTGAGGACGTGGTCCGGAACCGCGTCCAGCTGTGGCTGCGGGACAGCTGCTGTGCTTCCCAGTTACATAAGCTGCTAGTTAGCCCTGCCTATGTATGCTGGTCCTATTTTGGGCTCACTGCTTCAACCATTCTCCTCTCTCTCCCACTTCATTATTTTTATTTTCTCTTTGAGGGTTGATTCCCAACAGCATACAGTTCTATCAGCATGCTCTTATTTTTCCCATTTGAAAAGGTAGAAAAGAAAAAACTTTTCTTTACCCCACTCTATATTTTTTTTGCTTCTTCTTACATAAATACTTTTCAAATGAAATGTCCATATCACTCTCTGATCCCCCCCCCCTTTCTGTCTTCGGTCAACTCCAATCAGACTTTCACCCTCTACCACTCAACTGAAGCTTCTCTTGTCAAAGTCACCAAAGACCCGCGCATTGCTAACTCCAGTGGTCAAGCTGTATCTTCCTGTCACACAACCTACTGACGACAGGTGATACTTCTGATCACTCCCAGTGCCTGGATATGTAATACTTTCCTCACTTGGCTTCTGCAAATGCACATTCTCTCAACTTTCTTTCCACCTTCTTGGTCCCTCCTACAACCTCCTATCATGTTTCAAAGTTGAGAATGTCTAGGTCTCTGTGTTCTGTTCTGCTTCTCTACTTTTTGCACTCACTCCTTGGTGACGTCTCTTGCCCTTATACTGGTAGATTTAAACATTACCTGTGTGTCCAACTTCTTTACGTTTATGTGTCTTCTCATACCCCTTTCCTAAACCTCAGACCTGTACATTTGACTTTCCTCTTGATATCTCTAACATTTCCAAAACTGATCTTCCATTCTTTCCCCAAATCCTATTTTATCCATATCCTTCCCCAGCTCCATTTATGGCCATTCTACTTTTCTGGTTTCTCGGGACAAAGAAATGAACTGGAGTCATGTCTGACCCCTTTCTTTCTCTAATATCACACCACCAAACCACCAAAAGACACTGTCAGTGCTATTTTATTCTCAAGAATCCTGCTGTTGCTCCATCTTCATGAATATTTATTTGATTCCAATTACATTATTCAAGTTCTGGATACTTGCAATAGTCATCTATTAAGTCTCCCTCTTTCTACCTCTACTCTCTGAGACTCTATTATCTACACAACAGGTGTAAAATATCGTCCCTGTGCTCAAAAGTACTGCAATAATTCTCAGTTTCACAAGAGTAGAAGACAAAATCCTTATTAAAACAACAGCAAGATCCAAAAGATCTGCCCCTCACACCACTCCCACACCATCTCAGCATCCCTTCCCTTCTTCTCTCCAGCTCACTCCCATCCATTAACAATGGGCCCCTTATGTTTGTTTGTTTGTTTGTTGTCTCCCTGGT
Organism: Perodicticus potto; assembly: GCA_963574655.1. Taxonomy (NCBI): domain Eukaryota; kingdom Metazoa; phylum Chordata; class Mammalia; order Primates; family Lorisidae; genus Perodicticus; species Perodicticus potto. The sequence continues at coordinate 6,894 of CAUYRH010098563.1, forward strand.
TAGAGTGCCCAGGTGTAACTCCTGGGCTCAAGAGATCCTCTAGCCTCAGTGTCCCAAGGCTGGGACTATAGGTACCCACCACAACACTCTACTTCAATCTTTGGTAGAGATGGGGTCTCACTCTTGCTCAGGCTGGTCTCAAACTCCTGAGCTCAGGCAATCCACCCACCTCAGCCTCCCAGAGTGTTAGGATTACAACAGCCATGAGCCGCTGTGCCCAGCCTCCTTGTGGTTTTTGGAAGGAACTAAACATTAGTCATTTCCTCATCTCAAGAACTTTATAAAGCTAAAGAATACTTTATATTCTTCTTTTATGATAATCTGAGACAAACACTGTAATCAGATACGTTCAAAGTAGTGGTTATAGGGATACAAAATATGTCAGCGTATGTCATCAAGCTTTCAAGAATAAAAAGGAACTCTTTGTTACAGAACATATAAACACAACTGCAAATGCATCTCCATGAGTCATTAATCTTATTTATAAATATAATCTAATTTTACAATAAAATTACTCCCATTAATAGTTTAAAACTTATGGGAATTTGTCTTTGGATGACTTCAAGTTTGAGCAGCAGCCTAAAATTTAATATGATGAAGAAGTTAAATACACTTTTTCCTAAATAACGTATAGCTTACATTTCTTCTCTTTTCCTCATAGCCTACAAAATTTGCACGTAATTTTATATATATGTAAGAGCTATTTATGAAAAGAGATACTTGCCAGAAGTTGTGGAAATGGTACACCACAGTTAACTTTTGGTACCTGCCCAGTTTTTATTTTTCCTGTCCATTCAAAGTCCTTCAAGTTAGTTTGTAACATGTGACTCTACACCCCATAACAGATGACTGGATTACAGGGCAGTATGTGCTCAGCTGGGTCAATTATATTTTCAGAAGCTAATAAAGCTATTCTTTCTTCTAGAATGCTCTTCTCTGAGATACTCCAGACTACATCTTTGCTGCCTCTAAGTCTTTACTTGAACCTTACCTTCTCACAGAGGCTAGTACCTCCTGACCTCCCCTATTTAAAATCCCTTCCACCCAGCTATCCCGCTCCCATTTGTCATGCTGAACGACTTTTTCATTTTTGTTTGACAGAAACTGCCATCTTTTCACATAGCATATGACTCTCTTACTGATTATTATTTGTTGTTTATTCTATCAAACTCCATTCGAATATAAGCTCCGTTAGGAACCAGGATTTTCACCTGTTTTGTTCACTCATTTAGTCACCAAGCATCTACCACACTACCTGACACATAATAGGTATTAAACAACTTATTTGTTGCATAAAAGATTGGAATAAGTTTGTTGCTAAATTCTAGAAGAAAAACTGGCCCTAGAACCAAACTAAATAAAAGCACAGGACATTTTTCTTCACAGGGCAGTGTTTTCTCCAGAGTTCTCAGACAGAAATTCCAGGCGCTCAGCTGAGGTACTCACATACATCGACTACCAACTGCGTCACAGTTACACAGTTTAATCAATTATAAACTACATTTCCAAGATGTATTTATTGCTTTGTTTTGGAATTTTTGATACAATGAAAAAGAGATGCTTTCTCGCTTCATCTCCCCAGCAAGGTTCTAAATTAATAACACCTCACTAAAGTTCTCTTCTGTTTCAGTTCTGTGCTGCCAATCAATTTTCCCTCCCAGCAAACCGGCACACTTTCAGTCCTGCTTCTTGTACTGCCAGATTGAACATTTCTGAAATCTTTAATAATTCAGTGGTTTGAAAAGTAATCATTTACAGCCTTTCTCTGTTTGGGCATTTTGATTTGTATATTTGATTTGCAAATTTTATAACAGCCAAATTTCCTCTGGAAAGTCAAAATAAAGTTGCAAAAAGAAATCAAATTCTTTGCCTGAATCATTTCTTCCACCACAGCAAGTTTCATTTCGTTCTTTGGAAAAATGATTTTTAGCACATGATCTTTAGAAATTCAGATAATAATCAGAACCTGCCCGTGTTTTTCTTTCTAAGCTCATTATAATATTTTTTTAAAGTTTCGATTTAGATCTATTACAGGAAGGCAGGTCATTTCAGTAAATGACATCATGCATCAGACAGAGCCTACTGGCAAAATCCCAGAGGTTTAAAAACCATTTTTCGCTTCTCTACCTTTTTTTTTTTTTTTTTTTATCTTCTCTAGCCAGACTGAGATGATAAGCTGTCATGAGCCAAATATCCTCATATCACTCCTTCTGGGTCAACAAACTGAAGTCACTCTCCTGTACCCAACAGACATCATTTCCACTTAATGGTTGGAAAAGCCAGCATTACTACGACGTAGTGTATCAAAAAGGGTAGAAAGTGCAGAACCAATTCCAGGCATTTGATTGATCAAATCATTTAAGATTTTCCTAATTTGTAAAAATAATAAAACATATTAACATAACATTATGTGCCCACTTAATGAGATCTGCTTATCTCTGGGCTTAAGTATTTGCTGAACTCAGTCTTGACTACACACACCTTATATAATTACGTGATTTATACCTTTGCATTTATATACAACAGAATTTATTGTTCACAGCTCTGGAGGCTGAAAAGTCCAAGATCAAGGTGCTGGGTGATTTGTTTGCAGATGAGGGCTTGCTTCCTGGCTTGTAGTCAATAGTGATAATTTTTCTTTCATAGGCAAAGGCAAAAATTATTAGTGATGCACATGACCAAAACAGCATTAACATTCTCCTCAGCTTGACTAAACTTGAGACAAATTTCTTCCTGAATGTAGGCTCCTGACCTTCCTTTTCTTAGAGCATTTGCTTTATGAAATTTGTGATTGTAAATTCTTTCTTTGCCCCTATAAGTATAAATCTTCATCCAGCCTCTTGCCAGTTTTATAGCCCAGGATGTCTTTCTCAAGGACCTGAGAAACACCCCTTTGAGATGTAATCATAAGAAAGATAGGGCCCCTGTCCTCAAGTCTCTGCAGGAGGGAAGGAGCCTAACTTACATAAGTTTCAATTAGCAAACACAGATGGCCCGATCACATGGCCAACTTTCCCCATAACGTCCTCGGTATATTTCCACTAGCTCAGCCCAGTGCTTCCTTGGTATTATTTCAGAGTAATTGAGCTCAATCTTTTTCCCTTCTTGCAGAAGTCTTGACCTCTGATGCAACACTTTTGAATGAAGTCTTCTTTGTCTGTTTATTTCCATCCAATCTTTCTTCAAGAGGAGAATTTGTTTTGGTTTTATTTAAACTATGCATTTTTCACTTTTCTACCCAATGAATCATATTTCCTGGGACTCTAACCATCCCATAGTCAAAGTGCAGGGTCTGGTTGGGAAGCATCTGGGGGTTCCTTATGGTTGTGGCAATGCTCAAAGGCTACTGCACAATTGCTTCGTCCATTAGTTTAGCAGTCCCCAACCATTTTGGCACCAGGGACCAAATTGTTTCATGGAAGACAATTTTTCCATAGACCAGGAGGTGGAGAATGCAGGGAGAGGGTGAATTAGATTCTCATAAGGAGTAAGAAACCCAGATCCCTACCCACGCAATTCACAGAAGGGTTCACCTTCCTATGAGAATCTAATACTGTGGCTGATATGACAGGAAGGAAGCTCAGGTGGTGATATGAGTGATGGGGCGTGGCTGTAAATACAGATGAAGCTTCACTCATTGCCACCACCCCCACCACCACTTATTTCCTGCTGTGCACATGGTTCCTAGTAGGCCATGAACTGATACCAGTGCCTAGGGACTGAGGACTGCAGCATTAGCTAAAAGAAAGCCACAAACTGTAGCAGAAGGGGGCATCTGCTTGTTCGTAAAGGAACAGTGCTGCTTGCCAGAACAGGTTCAAGACAGCATCAGTGCCATCCTGGAGGCTGCCTCCATTCTTCAGACACAAGACAAGACTCCTAGGTCTTGGTGGATGTCTAACATGATTCTCTTGGTCACCCCATTACTTTGCACCCTGGGAATTCGGATATTTAGACTGATCCTCATAAATTTTCCAACTAAATCTATTTCATCCATCTGAAGCCATCGACCTACAAGTGGTCCTACATTCTCTATCAGTCCCAGTGCCTACCCCCTCCTTGGACCTACCACAGCAATCTACTGAAGACATATACCGAAGTCCCCCAGAGAACCCACCAGAGGCCCCCCTAATAAAAATCTTCAACTTCTTTCAGCAGGAAGCAGCCAGATTAATTGATGCTCCCTGCCTAATGATTTGGGCCTCTAGAGAGTGAAGAAATGTTAGATAGTCAGTTAGGAAACAGGTCTCCCAGGGAAGGAGGACAAGGTGAGAGCCCCCAGGGCCCCATCTCAGTGCCACCCATCTTAATTATGTCCCATGTGATCGCTCACACCTGGGGAGGAGAGACCACCCTACCAATCTACCAATCAGAACTTAATGTGCCAAGTGCAAAATGATAGAGAAGACTCTCTAGCCTAGCAACAGGTACAAGAAAGTCTTAAAGGTGACCTAGAACAGCCTTAAGACTAATTATCATGTGGTCCACATCCCTCCAGGGGCCCTCAGAAAGGCTCATGGGAGGTCTGCCTGCGTAGTAAAACCCTGGTTCCAAGGCTACCTCTGAACCACGAGGTAGGCCTAAGCCAGGTGGTATAAAGGAGAACCCCTAAACATTATCCTTGCCTCTTTACCTCTCTGCCTCCTCACCCTGGCAATGGAGGCCCGTTTGCTGTCTGTGGCAAACATATCCTGCTTTGTAAACTTCCTTACACTGTAAACTTATCTTTGTTATCCTCAATAAACTTTGCTTCACACTTGCCTTTAAAAAATTACATATATAAATAAAAGAAAGCCAAAGATTGAAGGAATCAGAATAGCAACAATAAATATCATGAGTCGCAGCCACTAAAAGGTGATGGTTGGCACGTATGTGAACACATACCCACTGTCAGCAAAACTCAACCACACTCAGCAGAGATCACTCTCGAGCACAGGATCCAACCAACAATCTTGTGGTGGTCACTGGCACAATAACCAACATTTGCCAGGGAAGCCCCCAACCAACTGTGTCAAGACATCATCTAAGCTCTTCATATACCAACTGCCATTTGGGGAAAGAGTAGAAGAAAGGTTGGAAAATCAGAAATTCTGAGCATTTATCTGGAATGGACTGACACAATCAAAAGCATATCCTCTCTTTTGTACCCAGTAGACCCGGGGGAATTTTTTTTCATTAAATTATAGTTGTGTATATTAATACACTCATGGGGTACAATGTACTAGTTTCATATACAATCTGAAATATTTTCATCAAACTGGTTAACATAGCATTCATGGCATTTTCTTAGTTATTGTGTTAAGACCTTTATATTCTGCATTCAGTAAGTTTCACCTGTACCCTTCTAAGATGCACCCTAGGTGTGATCCCACCAATTACCCTTCCTCCACTCATCCTCCCCTCTTCCCTCCCCTCCCTTGCCCCTTTCCCCATACTCTTGTGCTATAATTGGGTTATAGCCTTCATATGAAAGCTATAAATTAGTTTCATAGTAGGGCTGAGTACATTGGATACTTTTTCTTACATTCTTGAGATACTTTGCTAAGAAGAATATGTTCCAGCTCCATCCATGTAAACATGAAATAGGTAAAGTCTCCATCTTTCTTTAAGGCTGCATAATATTCCATGGTGTACATGTACCACAATTTACTAATCCATTTGTG